>CAUYPK010025543.1:0-26705 GCA_963574355.1 Loris lydekkerianus | reverse complement strand
CCTCTCAAGTAGCTGGGACTACAAGTATCTGCTGCAGCACCCAGCTATTTATTTTTTAAAAGTGGGGTCTTAGGGAGGGGGGTGGGTGGGATTACACCTGCAGTGCATCTTACAAGGGTACATGTGAAACTTAGTAAATGTGGAATGTAAATGTCTTAGCACAATAACTAAGAAAATGCCAGGAAGGCTATGTTAACCAGTGTGATGAAAATGTGTCTAACGGTCTGTGAAACTAGTGTATGGTGCCCCATGATCACATTAATGTACACAGCTATGATTTAATTAAAAAAAAAAAAAAAAAAAAAAAAAGTAAAAGAAATAAATAAAAGTGAGGTCTTGCTCTAGTTCAGGCTGGTCTGGAACTCGTGAGATTAGGTGATCCACCTGCCTCCGCCTCTCAGAGTGCTGGGATTATAGGCGTGAGCCACCATACCCGGCCTCCCTTCCACTTTTGGAAGTGAGCTGGAGGTTCGGTGGTATTGATTGAGGCCCAAGCATTGTTGTGATTGTGAGATGTGTAAGAAGAAAGTGAATTGGAGGGCGGCGCCTGTGGCTCAAATGGGTACGGCGCCAGCCCCATATGCCAGACGTGGTGGGTTCAAACACAGCCCTGGCCAATAAAAAAAAAAAAAAAAAAAAAAAAAGAAAGTGAATTGTAGCTTGTTTCTTTCATTTTATGTGACCTCATTTGTTTTCTTATTCTGCAGAGACACCTTGGGAAAATGCTTCTTCCTACGGGTGGAAATTACTCTCCGAGGAGCTACATATAGAGTCTCATTTAGTGACACAGATCAGTTGCCCCCTCCTTTCCGAATTGACAACTTTTCTAAGGTATCACTTGGAGTTAAGAAGCTAGTTTGGTGATTTCATGTGTGGAAGGGTGGAGTATGTGCTTAAGATAATGGGGAAAATGCAGTTTAGACTAGGGTTTGTTTTTTTGTTTTTGAGACAGAGCCTCACCCTGTCACCCTGGGTAGAGTGCCATAGCATCATAGGTCACAGCAACCTCCAACTCCTGGACTCAAGCGAATCTCCTGCCTCTTCCTCCCAAGTAGCTGGGACTGTAGGCACCTGCCACAATGCCCACCTATTTTTTGGTTGCAGCCGTCATTGTTGTTTGGCAGGCCTGGGCTGGATTCGAACTCGCCAGCTCCAGTGTATGAGGCTGGCACCTTAGCCACTTGAGCCATAGGCGCTGAGCCTAGACTAGGGTTTAAAAGAAGCTGCACATACGGCTTTCTGTAGCTAGATGACCCTAGAAACCATTACCCGTGGAAAGTTGTTTCTGTTGGTTATTTTGATTATTGGACAGCCTTGTTGAAGCAGAAGTAATTGTTTAGCCACAAAACTTATTTTGACTAGAGTATTTGGTTACCATTGATGCCCTTTCCAGACATTCCATACAAACAGAAAAATGGTAACATTGTCCAGTGAAAATGGGAATAGGCAGTTCTGTTGATTGCTTAGAGTGATCATTTTGGCAGTATGGAAATCATTAGATCCTATTTTAAAGGGCGGCGCCTGTGGCTCAGTGGGTAGGGCGCCAGCCCCATATACTGAGGGTGGTGGGTTCAAACCCAGCCCCCGGACAAACTGCAACAAAAAATAGCCGGGTGTTGTGGCAGGCACCTGTAGTCCCAGCTACTCGGGAGGCTGAGGCAAGAGGATCGCCTAAACCTAGGAGTTGAAGATTGCTGTGAGCTGTTTGACATCACAGCACTCTACCAAGGGCAATAAAATGAGACTCTGTCTCTACAAAAAAAAAAAAAACCACAAAAAACAATCATTAGATTCTATTTTAAAATATGCCTTTAATACGTGATTTTCTGTAGCTAAATACCAAAATTCTTATTCCTTTCTGTATTTAAAGTTTATCACAGGGGGTTTGGGGTCGAAGAGATGCTATTGGAAAGATAAAATTACTTCCGCCAGATACTTGACTTAGCAAAGCTTCTTCTTAAAGCCCTTTATCTAATAGTCCCATGGACTTTAATTGGTGAGTTTTCACCAATTAGAAAAGCATTTTGAAGAGGTGAGATGATGAACCTCACTGATGATGATTCTCTGTATAGGATTCATTTGGGAAGGATCTGGAACTTAAACCTAGGAAGCGCTGACTCACTTTCAGTTATACTACTCTGAATTAAAGTCTTCTTTGTCCTCTTTGCCATCACTCTAGGTCCCAGTTGTCTTTACACAGCATGGTGTAGCAGAACCCAGGCTTCGAACTGAAGTGAAGCCTGTGACTTCATTGGATTATGCCTGGGACGAACCCACCCTGCCCCCTTTTATCACTCTTACTGTGAAAGGGGCAGGTTCCTCTGAGATCAACTGCAACATGAATGATTTCCAAGATAACCGACAGCTTTATTATGAAAATTTCATTTACATTGCTGCTACATACACATTTTCAGGGTAATTCTGGATTAAATTACTCTTCTTATAAAGCAGAAGGTTCTAATTATTAACTGGTTTTAAATTTTAAGCAGTTTTTCAGGAGAACAAAGGAAGATTCCTTCATTCTTTACCAAATCATAGACTCAGGATTATCTTAAGCAGTCATTCACTTCCAGGGTGTCCAATGCGTGGGCCATATGCAGATTATGTAAGGCCTGTTTTGTTTATCTGTGGTGTCAGATATCGTGAAAATTAATGCACGATCCTTGTTTTGCTCATCAGCTTTCACTAGTGTTTATGTTTTAATTTGTGGCTCAAGATAACTCTTCTTCCAATGTGTAGCAGAAAAAGAAAAGGTTGGGCACCCATCCCCTTTTCTTGTCTCCTGGCTAGATTAAAATTTATCCAAAGACGCAGAACTCTTTTCTTTTTAAAGATTCATTCTAGTATTTAAACTTTCTTGCAGCTGTTTATTAGTCTGTTTTGCCTCCTTTGAAACTGACTGATTTTCATCATAATTATTCAAGTCATCATTCTGACTTCTGTTCCCCATTGATAATACCAGTGAACCAGACACTTAAAAGTCTATCTTAAGATTCACCTAAAGCCAAGTGTGGTAACTTAAGTTCACAGTAATTCTAATTGCCTTGGAATTATAATCTTGTCTGTTGTTTGACTAATCATATTTAGAAAACTGAAGTGATGATTATCTAGCTTATTCTTATGATATTATAGATTTTAAACACTGGACTTTCAAAAAGTTATTTTTTCCATCAACATGTAAATACAGCTTGTTGTTAAAAAGGTGCCAGTTTTAAAGTATGTCTTTGAAGAAAGAAGAATAGGTGAATCTTTAGCATTCTAAGTATAAACTACCTGATGAGCAGGACATTTCAAGTTTGTTCCTTTCCAAAATATTTTGAAAATTTTTGCATCCAAATGTGATTTTTACATGTGACTGGGGCCCACAAAATAATCTCTGGATTTTTGCATTATTTCTTTCATCTGCCTGCAGTGCAGATTTCACTAGCAATAACTTGAATTTGCAGAGAATAGCCATTCTTTCTCCTCTTACAGTTCTCTTTGGTAATGATGGTGCTGGTAATGATGTTTATCTTATTACTATTGAGGCAATAATATTTGTTTGTTGTTTATTTGTTTTCAGAGATTCTGGCACTTGACAATGTGACATGCTTATGGTTTAGTGCCTGAAAAACCATTTTTTTTTTTTTTTTTTTTTTCTAAATTGAGACAGAGTATCACTTTGTCACCCTTGGTAGAGTGCCTTGGCATCATAGCTCACAGCAACCTCAAACTCCTGGGCTCAAGTGATTCTCTTGCCTCGTTCTCCTCAGTAGCTGGGACTACAGGTGCCCACCACAATGCCTGGCTTTTTTGTTTGTTTATTTAGCAGGCCCAGGCCAGGTTGGAGCCCACCAGCCCTAGAGTATGTGGTTGGCACCCTAACCACTGAACTACAGGCACACAGCCTGAAAAACCAATTCTAAATCTGGTTACTAGTCATATTTTTCCCTTTATGGTCTATAAATTCTATTAGTTACTAAGCTCTTCAATTGAAGAATGCTAATGGAGGATTATGAGCTTAACAGGTTGAACTGATGGGAAATAGATATAAAGAAAAGTTCCTGGGAACCTTGGTGTGCAGAATCTAACAGCAGATTTAGAATAATTCTGGTGTACTAAGAGCTCAAACAATCTTTTGGCGTATACTAGAACTATTTCTTTACATTCTTGGAGAAAACTAATGATGGGAAAGAAGACCAGTTTGTTTTTTTTTTACATTTTTTTTTTTTTTTATTGAGGTGGAACTCACAAAACCTAAAATAAGCCTTTTTTTGGAGACAGAGCCTCAAGCTATCACCCTGGGTAGAGTGCAGTAGCATCACAGCTCACAGCAACCTCCAACTCCTGGGCTCAAGTGATTCTCCTGCCTCTGCCTCCCAAGTAGCTGGGACTACAGGCACCTGCCACAACACCCGGCTATTTTTTGGTTGCAGCCGTCCTTGTTGTTTTGGCGGGCCTGGGCTGGATTCGAACCTGCCACCTCAGGTGTATGTGGCTGGCGCCTTAGGGGCTTGAGCCATAGGTGCCAAGCCTAAAATTAGCCTTTTTAAAGAGAATAGTTCAGTAGCATTTGGTACAATCATAATACTGTGTGGTATCTCATTTGGTTTCGATTTGCATTTGTTTGGTAACTAATGATATTCTTTTCATGTATTTATTAGCCATTTATCGTCTTTGGAGAAATGTTTATTCAAATCATTTACTCATTTAAAAAGTATTTGCCTTTTTATTGATGAATTGTAAGGATTATCTCATATCATTCTTGTGTCAAATGTGTGATTTGCAAATACTTTTCATTTTGGTATTGTCTTTTTGAATGTCCTTTGAATCACAAAAGTTTTTCATTTTGATGAAATCTAATTGGAGGACAAATACCTTTTTTTTTTTGATAATAGGGATTAATAGAAATAGAATAATCTAAATAAAACCTCTTCTAAATACCCCAAAGTGTAGATGGGCAGCAACATCCCATAAAGCTTAGTGTTCTTAAACCATAGGAAGAACAGCGTGATTGAATTGGAGCAAGGTGATTATGAACTTGTGTTTTCTTTCATTCCAAAGGGACTTCTGATTTTTTTTTTTTTTTTATAACCATTTTTAATGCACCATAATTCTTGCCAGAAGGGAACTTCTGTTTTGACTGGTCATAGATAAGGACAAAATCCTCTTTTTAATTTTTTTATAGTATATGTGATGATTGGAAGAATGTTCCACAGATTACTTCTGGCCACATACATTTCTAACCTCTGTTGCTGGTGCTGAAGAATAATCTCATCCTGTCATCCATCTGCTGCTGTGCTTCAGCAGAGCGTGGCATGGGTGTTCCTGGAGGCTGTTCCTCTGCTGGGTGAGCCAGCACTGCCTTACCTGAAGCAGCTGGGAATCACATAAATGTATCTCACTAAACCCATGATAAATGTGTCACCTGTGCACTCCCCCCACCCTCAACCCCCATGACCGCTCAAAAAACACCTGCAGCCACTACAGGCCATCTACGAGGAGGCATAATGGAAAAGAAGTTGCCATGACACTAACCAACTGCAGCCAAAAACTATCTTCACCTTTGTGTACTTCAAAGAAGCCATAATCTTCTCAAGGAGCAGTGAGGCCCTCACGGTTCCCCATGCACAGTCTCATGATATGTCTGCCCCTGCTCAAGATTCAGACTCACCGTTACCCTCCTCCCTCTTGGGCAGCTGTCAGATCCAGATGAAGGTGTTACCTTCTCCTCTGCACAGCCACTGCCTTAGATAATCCCCATGTCATTTGGTTGTGCCCCCTTTTCTTCAGTCACCCAAGCTAGAATTATGACAGTTCTCTTTATCCCTCCAATCCTCCAGGTTTTAGCTGCCACTTTGGTTGCCGGCGTGATTAGGTCGATCGAACACATGCAACCACTTGCCAGTTTTCCACTGTTTTTGTCCTCCTGGGGTCCAGAGGGACTTCTGATTTTTTGCCAAAACTTTGGGATGCAATGATTCTCTGCCTGGCAATATAGAGACAATTCTTAGTCCCTTGATATGTCTGATGTCCAACTTGATTTTTTTCTATTGTTTTGTTTTTGCATTTTCTTTACCTCTATAGATACATAGTTGTCCTTTTATATCTGAATTTTAAGCCACTAAAATCATCATGAGAGGAAAACTGTCAGAGTATGTCTTCTATGCAGGAAAAAATTATACAGATTGTTCTGCTACTACAGGCAGACTTTTTCTTCTATATTTTAAGAAATTTTCTTCATTAATAGAGGTTTTGGGCATTTGCTTATATATACTTGAATACATGTTTGAGTTTGTATGTACATGCTTATCTATTTATGTGCATATACACATACTTTTTAAATCCTAGTTTGCAGGAGGGAACCGGAAGGTCTGTGGCTTCCAGCAAGGCCATTACCTGTGCAGAGCTTGTTTTGGATGTCTCACCAAAAACACAAAGAGTCATTTTAAAGAAGAAGGTAAGAGAGCTTTGAAATTTAAGTTTAGATTAAAAAACTTTTAGCACTGGAAGGGACTCAGGATTTAAGTCCAGAGTCTCTTGGTTAGTGGGGACTTATGCTGAATGACATGCTTATATCATGGAATCCAGGTGTCTTGAAGGTGCCAGTTTCTACTGTGTTTTGAGGCCTGCTATAGCAATCCCAAGACCTTTGCCAAGAATCTCACTCTCACCCTCAGTAGAATACTGTGGTGTCACAGCTCACTGCAACCTCAACCTCAAACTCTTGGGTTTAAGTGAGTCTCTTGGCTCAGCCTCTCAAGTACCTGGGACTACAGATGCTCACCACAGGGCCCTGCTATTTTTAGAGATGAGGTCTTGCTCTGGCTGGTCTCGAACTCATGAGTTCAGGCAATTTGCCTGCCTCAGCCGCCCAGATTGCTAGGATTACAGGCATGAGCCACTGTCCCCGGCCCTAATTCAGTGATTTTTAGTACATTCCAAGATATGTTCAACCACCACCAAACCCAGTTTTAGAACATTTTTATCATGTCAAGGAGAAACCCTGTATCCTTTAGCTATCCCAGATTTCCCAGATTTCCCTGGCCCTAAGCCGTCTCTCATCTACGTTCTATCTCCATACGTGTCTGTGTATACAGTCTTTTATGACTTGCTCTTTTCACTTGACATAATGTTTTCAGCATTCATTCATGGTGTAGTGTGTGTCAGAACTTCTACGGGTATCTTCGTATCATTTCAGATCTAAGTCATGTAATTCACATTTGCTTAAAATGTGATCATGTGTGATACACACTTTGGAAATGAGATTTGGGAATGGTGATAAGTAAAGAGACCAATTGGCATAGGCATTGAAGGTTTTTTCTTTTTTTTGAGACAGAGTCTCAAGCTGTCACCCTGGGTAGAGTGCTGCGACATCGCAGCTCACAGCAACCTCCAACTCCTGGGCTCAAGCGATCCTCTTGCCTCACAGCAACCTCAGACTCTTGGGCCTCCCAAGTAGCCTCAGCCTTCCAAGTAGCTGGGACTACAGGCACCCGCCACAATGCCCAGCTATTTTTTGGTTATAGTTGTCATTGTTTGGTGGGCCCGGGCTGGATTCAAACCTGCTAGCTTGGATGTATGTGGCTGAGCTACATGTACGTGGCTGATGTATGTGGCTGAAGGGTTGTTGTTGTTGTTGTTGTTTTGGGAGACAGAGTTTCATTATGTCATCCTCGGTAGAGTGCTACAGCATCATAGCTCATAGCAACCTCCAACTCTTGGGCTTAAGCGATTCTCTTGCCTCAGCCTCCCAAGTAGCTGGGACTACAGGCACCCGCCACAACGCCCAGCTATTTTTTAGTTGTAGTTGTCATTGTTGTTTAGATGGTCTGGGCCGGATTCTATCCTGCCAGCCTTGATGTATGTGGCTAGCACAGTAACCACCATGCTATGCTTCAGTGTGGCTGAGCCCCATTGAAGGTTTTTATTGAGAGTTTTGAAAAAAAAAATTTTTGAAAAGCAAAAGTTTGGCCTGAAATCTAAAAGAAGTAGCAAGTCTGACAGACATGAATTTTAAAAAGAAGTGGAAGAGCCTTGGAAATGATATCAGGTGACTTTCAAAGCAAGTACAAGGTGGCGAGGCTGTTAGGATGAATGAGCAGTAGCTTGAGAGTGGAATGACTTGCCAGGTGGGTTATGAGCACTGGCTAAAACCAGTGAGCAAAACCTGAGTGCTAAACACATGTGGAATCCCAAGGGCCAGCTGACTGACTGACAGGCAGACAAGAAGAGATTTTTAAACGTAAGTAGCAATAATTATAACATTTCAAATAACGTTTTATAATTTATAGCACTTTTTCATGATTATTATTTCACTTGATGAGAATAAAAAATGGTAAATAGGAAGATAGAAAATAAATGAATTACACATCTAAAATTATGTGAAAAGGTATTAATAGCATTAAGAAATGAACCTATCCTGTAATCTTAGCACTTTGGGAGGCCAAGATGAGAGGATAGCTGAGGTCAGGATAGAGTGAGCCCCAATCTCTACAAAAAATAAGAAAATGAGCCGGGTGTGGTGGTAGGTGCCTGTAGTCCCAGCTGCTTGGAAGCCTGAGGCACGAGGATCCCTTTAGCTGAGCAGTTTGAGGTTTCTGTGAGCCATGATTAACTCTGCTACACTCCAGCCCAGGTGACAGCAAGGCCTTGTCTCAAGTAAAGAAAGTTTGAAATCCCAGGTTTTTTGGGGTTTTTTTTTTTGTTTGATTTTCATTTTGAAAGAAGCTCTGATTTCTAGAACAGTTAACAGAAGTGGTGTCGATTTGCCCTATTACTCGTGGTGTTCACTAGGAGTTCCGAGTTAAGGCTGTGTCTGCCAGCCTGCGCTGTTGGAAAATGACATTGCTTTTTTCCCCTTGCATTAGCCAGTATTTTGTAGAGTGATACTTTGAGATTATAAATATTTTATTCCTCATCAGATTTTCTATTTACATACGTGTGTGTGTTGGTCATTCATTCAGGCTGCACAGCTTCCTCTTTTATGCAGTTATCTGTTACTCTCAGTATTTATTTAGCTGGTCAGTATTTTTTACCTTTGGCCAGTGGCAGCTCCTTTAACCTGCATTGTTATTTTGACTTGTGCCTTTACTTCTTTGCTTTCTGACACAGCAAGTTATCCTGGGCCTATCTTGTGTTTTCCATGCGTGGGTCCTGGAGTTTGCCACTTCTCCAGGGAGCCTGGATTCCTTTTATCAGAGAATAGAGTTGACAAACTTGGGACTTAGTGCATGTACCTTAGTGCATGAGGTGCACATGCTGCTGTTGCAGTGTCACAGTCCACAGAGCTGTCTGAGGACAGAGCTGGGATGGGAGTCTATCTCTGTACATAACGTTTATGTGTTTTATACATATTTGTGTATTATTTTTATAGTTGTATCTGTACATGTCAAAACCCAGAAGTTCCCACCATCATTTACAATTCCAGTCCACCATCACAAAGTTCATTCTAATTTTCTCCTCGTTTGTATTTGTAAACTTCCCTTCCAGCATTAAGAGCATTAACCTAATCAGTTTCCCTGAAGGTGGCTTGTCCTCCATCAGCACAATTGTTCTATTTCCTGTGTGGGCACCCTTGCTACCTCCACTGGGCTTTGGTCCCCACATGCTGGGCAGTCCCACTTCTGAGTCCTGCCCACTGTAGAAATGCCCTTCTCACCTCTCTCTCTGTCTCTGATGCTCTGCTTAGGCTCCTCTCTCTAACCCCTTAGCGTGGATGTCTGGATGTCATGACCACCCCCCTGCTCTGGGCTGCCCCATCGCCCTTGTGGATGCCTTTCTTGTCTTGTGTGGGGACTACTGACTCCCACACTGGACCACAACAACCCACCCCTCCCACTCTCAGCCCCATCGACTTTTGCTTCCACAGCCTCATCTAAAGGTTTGAGGACTAAATGGTTAGGAAAAGGGGGAAGGGAACTAGAAGAAAAATGGTGCGTCTCAGATTTTTAAGTGGTAATTTCCAACTTATAATGAGTTAATACTAATGAGCAACGCAGTAGAGGAATCCTTGTACGAAAACTTGATCTCACCTGGGTATTGGCAGTTTGATTCCCAGGCTGTAGCATCTACAGGATAATCAAGGTGCTTTCATGTTGGTTTTGCTGCTGTGAATAGATGTATTCTCTTACTGTGAACAGAAAAACAAGTATGTGGGGATGGGAGATGGATAAGTACAGCCCAGTTTCATCTCTTTTTGCAGATAGAAGAAGCAGGAGCACATAATAGAAAGAGCCTGATTTTTTCCTAGATTTGAGTTCTGGCTTTGTCACTTAAAGATATATTATAGCGAGTATGTCCTGTTCCTCTCTGAGCTTCACGTTCCTCCTGACCTCCTAGGTTTGTTAGGAGGATAACTAAGATAATGTACATAAAGTGCTATGCAAAGGGATATAATGATAATAACACAGCAAACATTTATTGAGACCAAACCCAGTTCCAGGCATGTACTAAGTAGCTTGTATTTATCAGACTGTCACAAGAACTGTAAGAGGAAGCCTAGTTTCTCTCTTTGACAGATCAGGAAACAGAGGCTCTAAGAGATTAAGTAACTTTCTAAGGTCACTCAGCTCATAAAAATCATACAGCTGGTTTTCAAATGCTGTCATTTTGACGCCAGCATTCATGCCACCATTAGTTTTTACTTGGTAAAATGTCGTGCAAAAGCTGTCATTGCAACACAGATGTAGCATGCGATTGTTTGCGGTACCTGGAAGTCTCTGTTGCTCTGGAGGAGCTCCTACCTGGTCAGAGTGTATGTCATCCTGACCACTGTGGCTGGAGTGCAGGTATTATTCAGTGGAACTGCACAGATTGCCTTAGAGAAGATGAGCCTGCTAGCCCTGGAATCAGGCTGCAGAAATTCAAATCTGGGTCCTACCACATACTAGTTCTGTGACCATGCAGAAGTTACTTTATCTCACTAAGCCTTTACTTCCTTATCTATAAATAAGGATTGTAATTGAATAAATGTCTTGGGATTGTCTTTAGGATTAAATGAATTGTTGTATGTAAATTTCATGGACCAATGCCTAGCACATAGTAAATTCTCTGTAAATATTATTATTACTTCCAGAATATAATGGATTCTATAGATTTTCCTGATTAACTTGGGAGCTCAACTGATGTTTATGCTATATATATATATATATATATTTTTTTTTTTTTTTTTTTTTTTTTTTTTTAAGAGAGACAGAGTCTCACTTTATTGCCCTCGGTAGAGTGCCGTGGCCTCACACAACTCACAGCAACCTCCAACTCCTGGGCTTAGGCGATTCTCTTGCCTCAGCCTCCCGAGTAGCTGGGACTACAGGCGCTTGCCACAATGCCTGGTTATTTTTTTTGTTGCAATTTGGCCGGGGCCAGGTTTGAACCTGCCACCCTCGGTATATGTGGCCGGCACCCTACCCACCGAGCCACAGGTGCCGCCCGTTTATGCAATATTTTTAAGGAGAAAATCTACTTAGAATTAGTAGCAGTGAACCAACTTAACATTTGAATATATGCAGCTTCTGAAAATTGTAAACCATCAATATAGTATACTTTTATAAACATTAGGGAGAGGTAGGAAGACCTCTGCTACATTCTGTTTGTGAATCCGATATTTGGGAATATCATATATTGTATATATAATTGGATATCTTTTTAAGGTAAGGGCACCAGAGGGTCGCCATCTGGAACAGCCGCGAGTGTGGCATTAATACTAGTGTAGGAGATTGCCCAGCTATTTGTTTCTAATTTCTTTAAAAAAGGAAAAAATACTAGGTGTATGAAAATAACAAAATTTTTGTAATTTATAATACTTGTAATTTTTGGTTATCTGGTTCAGGAGGTTAGCATATTTCATACTAAATGAAAGTTTGATTAAGCATTTATGTAATGTGGAAAAAACATCTAAGTACAGTTTCTACTTGAGAACTTAGCCATCCCTTAGGGTAAGTTCTTAAAGTGAGGAAATGGTTGGGGCAGCCCTGATGGCTCTTTCTGTGTGTACATTGGCTCCACAGGAACCAGGGAAGCGTTCTCAGCTGTGGAGGATGATGGGGACAGGAATGCTGGCCCACGAGGGCTCTTCAGTTCCTCACAACCCCAATAAGCCCTCAGCTACCCGCTCCACAGAGGGCTCTGCCATTTTAGATATTGCTGGTCTCGCTGCAGTGACTGACAACAGGTAACTTTTTAGGCAACTTTGAATTCAACCTCATTGCTTTCAAATTCAGACTCAGGAAGTCTACACCAAAAGTGAGTTATGTAAATGAAGTAAGGGTTTGTATTTTTCTTTCTTTGTGTGTCTCTGTGTGTATTTTTCTATGTATATTTTTCTTCACTCACAGAAACCTGTCAGATTCCCATATGTGAGTATTGGGCCTTTCCTTTTTTTTTTTAAGTTGTTATGACAATATTCATGCAGATGTTAAGAAACTTGAAACATTAAACAGGTATGTTGGCTCGGCGCCTGTAGCTAAGTGGCTAGAGCGCCAGCCACGTACACCAGAGCTGGCAGGTTTGAATCCAGCCCAGGCCTGCCAAACAACAATGACAACTACAAGCAAAACTACAACTGGGTATTGTGGCGGGCGCCTGTAGTCCCAGCTACTTGGGAGGCTGAGGCAATAGAATCATGTAAGCCTAAGAGTTGGAGGTTTCTGTGAGCTGTGACGCCTCGGCACCATACCTAGGGTGACAGCTTGAGGCTCTGTTTCAAAAGAAAAAATAGGGTATGTTATCAAAAGGGAGTATTTCTTTCACTTGAACTTCTAATCTCCTCCTATTCAGTAGAAGTGACATTTCTTTTTTAAAAAATCTAATGATTTTACTAATTTTTTCAAAAGCAGAAATTAAATTGAGAGAATAATTACATGTTCCATAAAATTAATTTGTTTTCAGATGATCTTTCATTTCCTTGTAAACAGACTTTAGATGATTTACAAATTAAAACACAAAAGTATTTAGAAATACCACAGAAGAAAGATTGTTGAAAAGATTTTAAATACATTTAATAGATACCCCTTCCCGTACTGCATGGTAGCTTGTCATTGTGAGAATGTGAGAATATTATTAGTGTGTGGTGGTATGAGTTTTGTTTGTTTGTTTTTTTTTTGAGACAGAGTGTCACTATGTCACCCTCTTGTAGAGTGCCTTAGCATCACAGCTTACAGCAACCTCCAACTCTTGGGCTTAAGTGAGTTTCTTGCCTCAGCCTCACTAATAGCTGGGACTATAGGCACCTACCTCAATGCTATTTTTTTTGTTGCAGTTGCCATTGTTGTTCTAGCTGGCCCACACTTGGTTCTTTCCCACTAACCTCAGTGTATGTGGCTGGAGCCGTAACCACTGTGCTACAGGTGCCGAGCCGGTGGCATGAATCCTTCAAGTCTTACCTCTTTGTGCCCCCTCTTTGTTGATTTTCATCTGGTCTTATTCCTCCTTCCTCACTAAGAGATACCTAGCTGCAGCAGGATTCATACCGTAACTTGCCCTTGGGCGTTAAGGGTAGGGAATGTTAGGAAGAAGCAGCCTCCATCCTTGTGTCTTCTTCAGGCCTGCAGGAGTTAACTCAGAGGAATCATTACACTTTTCCTTTCTCTAGATATGAGCCATTGATGCTGAGAAAGCCTGATCGCAGGCGAAGCACAACTCAGACGTGGAGTTTCCGAGAAGGAAAACTAACCTGTGGTTTGCATGGGCTGGTTGTCCAGGTTTGTAGTTTTTGACATCCCCAGATGTGGCAAGCCATGGTTGAGCTTTCTTTGAAACAAAGTCTCAACTAGGTTATATATGATAAATTGTCAAACAGGAAAAGTCAATAAAAAGTATCCTATTATACCATTTTAGTTAAAAGAAAGTCATGAAACTATTGTTTTGCATCTGTGTATATTTACATGGGAAGGAAATGTTATGAAGGTGATATACCATAAATGTATTAAGAATGGGTTTTGGGCGATACGATTTTTTATCCTGGCTTATGTGGATTTTTCCTTTAACATAAATTATCTGTATAATTTTTAAAGAAAGAAAAATGTCCATTGCAAAGTGAGATGGATTAGCTTTAGAACTGCGAAGTTAGTACAGTAGCTGCGAGTCCTGTAGGAGATGGTAAACAGTAACCAAGATTCTACGTGCTCTCGATTTGGTTTACTTGCACATTCTTAGTGGTGCCCAAATAAGCATTTAATTGTCGTAGCAAATGTCAGAATGGAGATTGCTGGACAGCTTCCTCTGTCCTCTTCTCACCCAGACTACTCCATGATAAACTTCCAGGTACTTTCTAAGCAAACATGTGTTGGAAAATTACCCAGAATTTAGATTTTCTGCCCTTTCTGGCTTCAGTCTGGGAAGGAGACTGTGGGTCTGAGAAGTAGGAAGCAACCTGGAAATTATACGATGCTGAGAAGTGCACCCTGGGGACATCAGCGGATGTCCAGCTTGGGCATATAGCAGAACAACATGTGCAGCTGAGTGTGCTGTTCTGTCTCAGCCTGGTAGAGAGAGCCCTTGATAGAAAATGGTTAGTGTGTTTAATCCCTGGTAGAAACCAGGCTATCCTTCCATACAGGGAGATTGTACTCCAAGGCAGTTTGCAAAACTGTAAGAAGCCTCTGACTACTTTTGGTGAGATTTATTTTCTTTATTTCTATTGCCCTGAGCCTTTTTCATCAAAGACTAGCTGCTTATTTATATGAAACACACATCTGGAATGGATTTGTGATTTTCAATTAGCAATACATTTCAGACTTCTAGAGGCAAAAGAAGGCTTGTTATAATTGGTGGGTTCCATGTCTGACCCTGACTTTACTTAGTTTGTTTCTAAAATGCATGTAATTCTAATTCTCTTGGAGCATTTTCTTCCTTAAAATCCATTTCTGGTATTTGTTGTTTTGTGAATCTATTTCATCATCTCTGCTTGTGAGTGACCATAGTATTCAGCAGAGCAGATTGTGTTTTGGTTAGGGAAATCAGCTTGTTTCAATATTGTTATGCTGAATAAAGTAATTAAAAGCATTAAAACATTTTCTGACACTGCCCTTTTAGGTTATGTATGCAATTTCTTTCTAAACCTATAATAGTCATAAAAAGCGTTCTCTGTGTTAAAACCTATCTTACAAATGCAACTCAAAATGTCCTTTTCATTATTCAGCATTTAAAAATGAGCATAGGACATTTAGACACTCTTTGCTAGTGTCTTCTCTGTTCTGTTTCCTTTCACAGAGCCATTGTTCTGTAGACTCCATTTGCTTGGCTATGACAACAAGGGAGTTTTTTCCAAAGGCCTGCATAACTGGGCACGAAGTGACATTCTTAGCTCCGTATTTCCTTTTAGAAGAGGAACCATCTTTAGAGTATTTGGGTTAGTTGTCCAGTTATAGACAGCTCCCTTTGAGGAGATTTTCAGCTCTAGAATTTCCTTCTTTTTGGAACGTTTAATGATGTTAATAATTATTTTGTTTTCAGAATATTTCAGATTTTTTTATTTTTCAGACAGTCTTACCCTGTTGCTGTAGGCTAGCATGCCATGCTGTCGACCTGGCTCACAGCAACCTCAAACTCCTGGGTTCAAGCAATCTTTCTATCTCAGCCACCCAAGTTGCTGGGACTATAGGCACCTGCCATGATGCCCTGCTAATTTTTCTATTTTTAGTAGAGATGGAGGTCTCACCTGGCTCAGGCTAGTCTCAAATTCCTGACCTCAAGGGATCCTCCTGCCTCGTCTTTCCAGAGTGCTAGGATTACAGATATGAGCTACCATGTCTGGTGCAATGTCTAGATTGTGCAGCAAAATCTAATCAGAATAGTCTCTGGCTACTTTTTAAAAATTTTGCTTTAATGGTTAGAAGTTATGATAAGGCAGAGTAAAACTGATATACTTTATTCATGGAATTATCTCTTACTGGTAATTTCCCAAATTCTTATACCGTAACTTTCCATTTTACTCTAATAATCCTAACTGATTTTGATTATCTGCAAAGCTGAAGGAGTAGTAAATGCTTTGCTGTCCATTCATCATGGCACTTCAGAAGACAATTTAAATTTAATAACATGTTTCAAAAGGCAGGGGAACCTTTTCAAAGTTGTTGCCTGTGCCTTTTCTCACACATCTTTACTTCAATATCTTTTAGGCCAAAGGAGGGCTTTCTGGTTTGTTTGATGGAGCTGAAGTTGTTCTTGGTCCTGACACTTCCATGGAGCTTTTGGGTCCAGTTCCACCTGAACAACAGTTTATTAATCAAAAGATGAGGCCTGGTTCTGGAATCTTATCCATCAGAGTCATCCCAGATGGGCCAACCAGGGCCCTCCAGGTGATAATTTATCCTAAGAACTGACATAGAACTCAATGTACTTTTCCCTCCCATTGGTTAGTCATTCAACAAATATTTATTGAATATATTTATGCCAGAACATATTTCTGTAAAATGGGGATAGAATCTGTCTCACAAAGTTGTTAATAATAAAGTAGAAGTAAAATAAAAATATAAATAAAATGTAAAATGACAAGAAAAATATAAGAAGATTATTCTAAGATATTATCAATTCACCATACATATTCACCATTATACTAACATTAATTTTACCAATTGATACATCAGTAACATTAACAACAAGAATATATAAAGTTGCTAATCAGAAAATTAAAATATTGTGTTACGAGGGTAGGAGTAAATAGTATAGAGAAAGGGTTTTTGTTCCCAGATTTGGCAGTTGAGGAGCATTCTGAGGGAAGTAATGCTTATGCTGAGACCTAAAAGTTAGCTTTAAGGAGTTAGCCAAATAGGGAAAGGATGAGAGACTGTGTCCTAAATAACAGTGCGTTGATCAACAGTTTTTTATTGGCACCTGTAAGATCCAGGCACAATTCTGACACAGTGGACAAACAGACAAAATTCCCTGCCTTCATGGAGCTTACTTTCTAGTGGGTAGACAAACAATGAGTAACAAAATAAGTAAGTTGTATAGTATTCGGGAATACTTGACTTGGGCTGTAATTTGAGATTACATACATATAGCCTAATAATCCTACTACCTGAGGCTTTCCACTGTCTGCAGCTTGAGAGTTTGCCATGTGGACTTAAAACCAGTTACTCCTTTATTACTACACAAATCTCACCTTAGCAGTACTTTTGAAACTATTAACTTCCATAGAATTCTTGAGCATGTAAGTGACTTGGAATACACAATGTCATGGGCTAGAAGGGTTTCACAGTATTATTTTACTTGACTTCAGATAACAGATTTCTGCCAACGGAAAAGTGACCGTTTATCTTATGAAGTAGATGAACTTCCTGTAACTGAACAGGAGCTGCAGAAATTAAGGAATCCAGATACAGAACAGGAATTAGAAGTAAGTTTTAAATGTTGCAAGTTTATTTCTTCGATTATCAATTTTGTGTAGAATTTTCCTCTGTGGTTTTCTCAGTTTAGACCTTTTCTTTTTGCCCTGTGGTTCTAAATATGGGTTTTACTTCTCTTGTGTTTACTGTTGTCACAACAGGAATGTGTGACTATGTCATATAAATAACAACTGAACTTTATGTGGAATCAAACTATAACAAATATTGCTAAAGGAAAGTTACAGTAAAGGAAGCTCAAGGAAGCTCAACTATTTGTATTTATATTAAATTTAAGATAAACTAGGGTTTTGTGGCTGTAGTTCACTCTGCTATCCTCTTTATTATCTTTCTCTTTGGTCATTGGGAAGAGAATGAAAAGTTTTAAGAAGATGCGATGAACATGAAAAAGCATACTGATTTGATATTGATTCAGTGGGTTTTTTTTCTTTTTTTTTTTTTTTTTGAGACAGCCTCAAGCTGTCGCCCTGGGTAGAGTGCTGTGGCTTCACAGCTCACAGCAACCTCCAACTCCTGGGGTCAAGCGATTCTCCTACCTCAGTCTCCCAAGTAGCTGGGACTACAGGTGCCCACCACAATGCCTGGCTATTTTTTGGTTGCAGCCGTCATTGTTGTTTGGCGGACCCGGGCTGGATTCGAACCCACCAGCTCAAGTGTATGTGGCTGGCGCCTTAGCTGCTTGAGCCACAGGTGCTGGGCTCATTCAGTGATTTTTTTTTTTTTTTTTAAATCAAATGCTTATATGTAAAGCACTTTATTGGATGTTATCAATTTCAATGAATGAGCAATTAAGAACTTTCATCCTGGCCTGGCACCTGTAGCATAGTGGTTACAGTGTTGGCCACATACACCGAGGTTGGTGGGTTCGAACCCAGCCCTGGCCAGCTAAACAACAATGACAACCACAGCAACAAACTAGCTGGGCCTTGTGGCGGGCGCCTGTAGTCCCAGCTACTTGGGAGGTTGAGGCAAGAGAATCGCTTAAGCCCAAGAGTTTGAGGTTGCTGTGAGCTGTAACACCACAGCACTCTACCCAAGGTGACATAGTGAGACTGTCTCAGAAAAAAAAAAGAACTTTCATCCTAAATAGGAAAAATAATTACATTTTCTGTAATGAAATGCAGAATGTCATCAGAAATATCTGATAGAAATATCCCATCATTTTGGAGTTCTAGTTGGGGTGGGAGATATACCTGGAGCCATACAGGTGAATAATAGGACTCTTTTTAATAGTTTTCATCTGCATAGAAGTAAGGAGTAGAGAGATTTACACCATTTTGCTTTCTTGTACTTTCCTGGCCACCCTGAATAATCAAGGTGCCATATTTTGGTTTCCTTTCAGGTGCTTGTGAGGTTAGAAGGTGGAATTGGATTGTCCTTGATTAATAAAGTCCCAGAAGAGTTGATCTTTGCAAGTCTTACAGGAATCAATGTGCACTATACACAGCTGGCAACCAGTCACATGCTGGAACTTAGCATACAGGATGTACAGGTAAGGGGTGAAGAGCTGTTAATCCTCTTGTTTTCATTTTATTTTTTATTTTTTTTTAATTTATTTTTTAAGACAGAGTCTAACTTTGTTGCTCCTGGTAGAGTGCTGTGGTGTCATAGCTCACAGCAACCTCAAACTCCTGGGCTTATGCGATTCTCTTGCCTCAGCTTCCAAAGTAGCTGGGACTACAGGCACCTGCCACAATGCCCGGCTATTTTTTTTTTTTTTTTTTTAAAGAGACCAGCTCAGGCAGTCCACCTGCCTTGGCCCCCCAAGTGCTGGGATTATAGACATGATTCACGGCTCCCAGCCTAATCTCCTGTTTTCATGCTGAATGCCCAACCAGATCTAGTGCTTGGTGTTCTAAAAACTTTAATGTTTTTGAGGAGATATCTCGTGGCCTTCAAAGAATCATTCTACAAAATAGTTGTTTTTATGTACATTGTCTTACTAATTAATTTTTTACTCTACAGCAGAATTCCAAATATAATAGCTGGTCTATAAATAGCTTACCTATATACTTGAGTATAAGCCGAGTTTTTTTGGCACAAAATTTGTGCCGAAAAACCTGAACTCGGCACAAATTTTGTGCCGAAAAAACTCTGCTTATACTCGAGTATATATGGTAAATAATTCAGTCAAGGAATGCCTGGAGGAAATTGATCCATGGTTCTATATCTTGCCAATAGGAAAACAAAAACAGAAACACACCAGTAAACATAACCATCATTTGGAGGAATTAAGGTTCATCATACAGAAAAAAAACAAGGAAACTAGACTTCCTTCTCCAGTCTAGGTAGAATAACAAGGACTAGATTTACTTTCCCAGCTGAGACAATCCTAAAATTCGAATAAAATAAAAGTTTTTTTTTTTTTTTAATTGTTAATTCATAGCTGTGTACATTAGTGCAATCGCCTGTAAAATAAAACAGTTTTAAGATACTGGATATCAACAGTGAAGGACAGTTTCCTGAAAGGTGGGAAACAAAAGAGGTGAGCCCTGAATTGCCAAGGTTTATCACCTTGAGAAAGTGGTCGTGGCACTGCAGGGGAGACTGAGATAAACCTGGTAGTGCAGATGACTTGAAAAAATTGAGCTGAGATTTCAGAGAGACCAAGACATCCATTAGAGGACAGTTTGCCTAGCAGGAGAGAGGTATATAGAAAGACAGCTCTGGAGATCTGTAAAGCGTCCCTCTACAACCTTCCTAATATCACAATGTATTTTCATTGTTAAAAGGGGGTTGCGACCCCCAGGTTTAGAACCACTGCCCTAGAGTATTCAGCAGACTGTTGATCAAAAAGGATGAGAGAGAACAGTGCTGGTTGCTCATACAGGGCAGAGATAGAGCTTGTTCCCTCTAGTCAGACTGAAAAAACTAAGAATTAATGGGACAGTGGAGGGATATCAGGGAAGTCTTGCCTCTGTGGTGAATTATCTCTAGACCAAGCACTGATCCGCACCTGCCTGTGAAATCATATAAGAAGGAGCTGAGTAAATTAATCATATCTCTGTAAAAAGCTCAGAAGACATATTAAAATACAAAAATATTCAGGACCCAACAAGGTGAAATTCACAATATCTGACATCTTATCAAAAGTTATCAGGTGTGCAAAGGAACAGGGAAACGCTATATAATAAAGAGAATAATGGATCAAAACACCCACAGGTAACACAGATGTTAGAATTTTTAGAGAGCATTAAAACTGTTAATATAACTACTCTATCTGCTCAAAAAGTTAAGTAGAGACATGAAAGACATACAAACTCAAACTTGTAGAGATTTAAATGAAGTGAAAATTACACTAGGTGGAATATAACATATAACTGTGAAGGAAACTATGCCAAAGAACATGATAATCAAATTAGTCAAAACCAGTGATAACTCAGCCAGAGAGGGAAAAGGTATGTGGATATGCAAAGGAACAAAGATAAGGATGACATCAGATTTCTTGTTGGGAACAATGGAAATGAGAAGGCAGTAAGCCTTTTTTTTTTTTTTTTTTTGAGGTAGGGTGTTGGTCTTTTTCCTAGGCTAGAGTGCAGTGGGGACATCATTGCTCACTGAAACCCCAAACTCCAGGGCTCAAGCAATTGTCCTGCCTCACCCTCTCAAGTAACTGGAAGTGCAGTTGTGTAACACCATGTCTGGCTAATTTTTCTAATTTTTTTTTTTTTTTTTTTTAATTAAGAGACAGAGTCTCACTTTGTCACCCTTGGTACAGTGCTATGGCATCACAGCTCACAGAAATCTCCAGCTCTTGGGCTTAGGCGATACTATTGCCTCAGCCTCCCGAGTAGCTGGGACTACAGGCGCCCGCCACAATGCCCAGCTATTTTTTTGTTGCAATTTGGCCGGGGTCAGTTTTGAACCTGCCACCCTTGGTATATGGGGCTGGCGCCCTACTCATTGAGCCACAGGTGCCACCCAATTTTTCTAATTTTTATAGAGATGAGGTCTTACTCTTGCTCAGGCTAGTCTTGAAGTCCTGACCACATCCTCCTACTTTGGTATCCCAAATTGCTAGGATCATAAGCATGAGTCACTGTGCCCAGTCACTAAAATCTTTAAAGAACTAAAAGAGGTAGAATAAAAACAAACTCTTTCTATTCTCAGAAAAAATACCTTTCAAAGATAAAAAATGAAAGCTTGGCGCTTGTAGCTCAGCAGCTAGGGTGCCAGCCACATACACTGGAACTGGCAGGTTCAAATCCAGCCCCGGGCTTGCCAAACATCAATGACAACTACAACCAAAAAATAGCTGGGCGTTGTGGCGGGTGCCTGTAGTCTCAGCTAGTTGGGAGGCTGAGGCAAGAGAATCGCTTAAGCCCAAGAGTTTGACTTTGTTGTGAGCTTAACGCCATGGCATTCTACCGAAGGTGACATAAGACTGTGTCTCAAAAAAAAAAAAAAAGGACAAAAGTGAAACAAAGATGTTTTTGGACATACAGAAGCCAAAAGAATTTAATCATAACAAAATCATAAAAATGTTAAAGGATATCATCAGGCAGATACCAACAATAGTGTCAGATAGAAGTCTGGATCTAAACAAAGTAGTGAAGAATGCCTGAAATGGTATGACATGGGTAAATAGATTAGATCTCCTAAAGAGATAATTGACTATTCTGACAAAATTTATAACACTGTATTTTGGATTCTATAACTTGTAAGAGTAAAATGCATATCAATAATAGGGTAAAGCCTAAAGGGAAGAAATGAAAGTACGTGCTGTAATCTTCTTATCTACGAAGTGGTATGATGTAATTTGAATGTGGACTGATAAATTGAAGATCATACTATAAACTCTAAAGCATCCATGAAAATAACAACAAAATAAGTTATAACTTATAATCCAACAGAGGAGATAAAATGGAATCATAAAATAATACTTGATTAATCCAAGAGAAGGCAGAATTAGGAAAAAGAACACCTGGGACAAATAGAAAATAGCAAGATGGTAGACTCAAATCTAAGTATCTGTTAATTAAAGTGAAGTGCTATAAATCCCCTAATAAAGATGAAGAGATCATCAGATCATATAAAAACATAGCAAGACCCAATTATATATGTTGCCCACAAGAAACACACATTAACTATAAAGACACAAATAGGTTAAAAGTGATAAAGGTGGAAAAAGATCTGTCATGCTAACATTCTTCATGAGGAAGTGAGATGGGTAGATTAATATCAGAATAGATTTCAGATCAAAGAATATTAATAATATTATTAAAAATAATTCCTAATGATAAAGGAGTTAATTAGTCAAGAGGACACGACACATTAGTAGATGCCTAGTCACAGACCTTCAAAATACATAAGTAAAAAAGGTGTTAGAACTGAAAGAAGAAATAGACATATGTATGATTATACCTGGAGATTATGATATCACTTTCTTAATAATTGGTGGAACATATTTGTTTATATCAGCAAATTATTAAAGATTTACTAGACTTACCACACACAGTGGCTGATGCCTGTAGTCCTTCCTAGCACTCGGAGGCCGAGATGGGTGGATTACCTGATTTCACAGGTTTGAGACTAGCCTGTGCAAGAGGGAGCCCCTATCTCTAAAAATAGCCAGGTGTTGTGATGGGCACCTGTATTCCCAGTTATTTGGGAAGCTAAGGCAAGTATATCACTTGAATCAAAGAGTTTGATTGAGGTTGCTTGTGAGCTGTGACGCCAGAGCACTCTACCCAGGGAGACAGTGTGAGAGTCTGTCTCAGAAAACAAAACAAACAAACAAACAAACAAAAAAACCCTGTAATCCTAGCAGTCTGGGAGGCAAAGATGGGTGGGTTGCCCGAGTTCACAAATTTGAGACCCGCCTGAGCCAGAGCGAGACCTCGTCTCTAAAAATAGCCCGGTGTTGTGGTGGACACCTGTAGTCCCAGCTACTTGGGAAGCTGAGACAAGAGAATTGCTTGAGCCAAAGAGTTTGAGGTTGCTGTGAGCTGTGATGCCACGGCAGTCTACCAGGTACAACAAAGTAAGACTCTGTCTAAGAAAAAAATAGAAAAATATCCCAGATTTGAACCCACTATCAACCCAGTAGGTCTAATTGACCACATTCTGGATCATAAAACAATTCTCAGTAAGTTCAAAAGGATTCAAGTCATACATAGTATGTTCTCTTACCACAATGGAATTAAGGTAGAAATACAGAAAGATAGGAAAATCTCCCAGATATTTGGAAAATGATATACTTGTAAATACCCACAGATCAAAGAAGAAGTCAAAACAGTAGTTAGGAAGTATTATGAACTGCATGATGTTGAAAATACAAAATTTCAAAACTTGTGCCATCATACTAGAGCAGTACTAAAGGGAAATTTATAACACTAAATGCTTTATATGGAAAGAAGTTTCTCAAAACAAAGAGAGCAAATTAAAACCAAAATAAGCAGAAGAAAGGAAATACTAATGCTCATAGTGGAAAATGATAGAAATCAGTGACTGCAGCAGAGAAAATCAGTAAATCAAAAGTTAGTTCTCTGATTACGCGAAAAAGGAGGATGCAGATTACCCATATCAGAGAGGTGTCACGCTAGCCATATACTTCCAATCGTCTGGGAATGGGGCTTTCCTCAATGGCTTATGGATAAGAAGTGGGGAGTATGGGGGGAGTACATGGGAGGTTGGATGAGATTGGGAAGGGGGCACTACTAGCCAGAGAAAGAGAAGGAAAGCAGGCAGAGAGAGATTGATTTTAGTCCTTAGTGAAAAAACCTATGAGTTAATAATTTTTTTTTTTTTTTTTTTTTTTTTTTGAGACAGAGTCTCACTTGGTTACCCTTGGTAGAATGGCGTGGCATCTTACCTCATAGCAACCCCAAACTCTTGGGGTCAGGTGATTCTCTTGCCTCAGCCTCCCAGGTAGCTGGGACTATGGGTGCCTGCGACAGCGTCTGGCTATTCATTTTTAGAGATGGGGTCTTGCTCTTTCTCAGGTTGGTCTCAAACTCATGAGCTCAGGCAATCCACCCACCTCAGCTTCCCAAGCGTTGGGATTATAGGCGTGAGCCACCGCACCTGGCTAATAATTTTTCTATTAATTTTCTATAAAGACCAAGCATCCTTACAAATACTTCTTGGATTTTTGCAAGGCTTTGATTAATTTGGAGTTACCAAGAAAGTTGATTTTGATAATTTTTAGAAGAGTTCTATTGTTCTGGTAGATATTAAAAACAACTCCTGTATCTATCTCTTTGCAACATCATACTTGAAGCCATTCTGTTTTCTTACCTCCACAAAAATTGAAATATATCTAGGAAACTAGTTCATCGTAAACATTTCTAAAAGAAGGATCCAAAGTCCCACATGGTGGTTTTTCTCTCCCTTTGGACAGCCTGCATTCCTACTAGGAGTATGCAATGTGTCCCCTGTAATTGGCACTCCTTCTTAGTAATTGGAAATTAGTAATTCTCAATCAGTACACCTTGTTATCCAGTATATTTAGGGAAAGAAGAAAGGAGAGGGCCAAGTAGATGGGATCTTTGTCATTTCATATATTGGATGAAATAAGTAACCATTCATTTATTGAGTAAATTTTTTAAAGAGTGTCAGCTATGTGCCAGGCAATATACTAGGCTCTGGAGATACAGGTGTGACTGAAAAAATGTAGTCTCTGCCCTCTTTGAGCTAATGGGAGAGGAGGTCAGCCAATAAATAAGCAAGCAAATAATTATTGACATCCTGTGACAGTTGCTGTAAAGAGGTACTACAAGATAAAGTGCTGCTTTAGATAAAGTGGCTTGGGAAGATCTTCCTAAGAAAGTGAGAGCTAAACCGAAACTTGGAGGTAGAGGGTAAGCAAACTTTAGAAAATGATAGTAGGAAAACCATGCCAGGGAAATTCAGAAGCCCTGAGGAGGAAGGGATTTGCCCCTGTTTGAGAACACTATGAACACTATGGATGACGGCAAACCTGCAGGAGAGTGGTATGTGGCGAGGTTGGAGCATTTGGTAGTGTGCAGATTATTCAGGCCTTGGAGGTGGTGTTAAGAAGTTTGTTTTTATCCTAAGAGAAAAGGATGCCACTAAAGGAAGGAGGTCTGTGACTTGATTTATGTTTTCTTAAAAGATCGTTTTGGCTGCTATATAGAGAGTACATTGTCAGGGGCAAGAGTGGAAGTGGGAAAGAGTTCTCTGAGTCTCTCACCTTTATCTTCACCCTGAGAGCCAACTGAAGGAAAGTCGGCACCAGTTATGTATACAGAGTGGCTATGTGGAAATCTGTGTGATGCAATGGAAAGGTCAAACGATTTGGTGCCAGAAATATTTGCATTTCATTTCCAGCTCTTCCACTTACTAGCTGTGTGAATGAGGGCTTCTCTTGTTTGTAAAATTTGAAGGGATAATACATAGCCTTTAGAGTTTTAGAAAGGAATATGTTTGGTGGTATGTAGGAAGGTTCTACAGATGGTCTCTTACGGGTACCAAATAGATGGTTTCCTCTTCCCTTTTCCTAGTGGTGAACTTTGGTGTGAAACAGAAAGTGAAGGTGGCTGCCTTCCATAGGGAGGGAGGCTAGGGAGCCTCCTGACATCCATACCTGCTGAGTGCAGCGGGTATCTGCTTTTACGCTGCTGATCAGGGCTGGGTGAATAGTCATCCCTGCTGGCACTGACTTAATTGTTTCATTTCTCAGAAGGGTGTCAACTTAGGGCAGGGAACTCATCCCATTTGGTAGCCTTTTGAGCTCCTGATTCTTTGATTGTAATTGTCTTTAAAGAATTTTGAGTGAGAGAGAAGCATTGATAATGTAGTGGGTAAGAGTGCTGGCTGTGGGGTTAAACAGATCTGGCCATTGACTAGATGTATGGCCTTAACCAAGGGCTTCTGTTCTCAGCATCTTCATCTATAAAACTAGGACAGCACTCATAAGGTTGTAGGAAGGATTGCAGCAAAACTCTTAGTTTAATACCAAAGGCTAAAAATAAAAATGGAGTAGCTTGTCTGATTTAGTTTTGGCTTTGCTGTCTTTTTACGTCCTAGGTAGACAATCAGCTCATTGGTACCACTCAACCCTTCTTGCTCTATGTGACTCCCCTGAGCAATGAGAATGAGGTCATTGACCCTGGCCCTGCTGTGCAAGTCAACGCAGTGAAGTTCCCCAGTAAGAGCGCACTGACCAACATCTACAAGGTGGGCCGGGGGGGAGCACGCTGACCAACATCTACAAGGTGGGCTGGGGGGGAGCGTGCTGACCAACATCTACAAGGTGGGCTAGGGGGGAGCACGCTGACCAACATCTACAAGGTGGGCTGGGGGGGAGCGCACTGACCAACATCTACAAAGAGGGCGGGGGGGGGGGAGTGCGCTGACTAACATCTTCATGGTGGGGTGTGGGAGTGACGAGGTTGTCCAAATTCTCCTGGGGGGGGG
>CAUYPK010025539.1:0-13899 GCA_963574355.1 Loris lydekkerianus | reverse complement strand
ATTTCTCTGATGATTAAAGATGATGAGTATTTTTTCATATGTCTGAAGGCCGTGCGCCTGTCTTCTTCAGAGAAGTTTCTCTTCAAATCCCTTGCCCAGCCTGTGATGGGTTCCCTCGTTCTTTTCTTGTTAATGTGTTTGAGTTCTCTGTGGATTCTGGTTATTAAACCTTTGTCGGAGACATAACCTGCAAATATCTTCTCCCATTCTGAGGGCTGTTTGCTTGCTTTTCTTATTGTGTTCTTACTAAAGCAAAGTGCTGCGGAACTGTCCAAAGCACTGATAAAAATAATCCCCTAGGGGGAATTTTACCAATAATTATTTGTTAATACCTTTAGGATGTTAATATGTCTTTTGGTAGAGTAGAAATTTTATTGTAAATTTAGAAGGTCCTATACTGATTTCCAAATGACATAAAAATGTATATTTGTTTAGTTAGGGGAAATTTTTGCTTTTTTATACAGGAATTATACTTTTTCTATGAACATTTTTCAGTGTTTTAGCAGATAATATCTTATGAGTCATATTTTTAAATGATATAACCAAATGGACTATTTAAATCTCAATGAAGATTGGAAAGACTCAGTAATTTTTGGAGATTGAAGAATATTCTATATACAAGTGTATCTGGATATATGCAGAAATCCAATAGGCATGTCTTAGTGGTGATTCACTCATTGTTTATTCAGAGTTTATGCCCTAGGAACTATCCTAGCCTTTCATGTTGCAGAGATAATTAACACATGATTCTAGTTTTCTTTAAGCCCTCAAGTAGACCATTGTAAACTGATTTTAAAACAGAATTGTAATAATCCTTTTCACATGAATATTTGGAACTTTACTTACTTAGTTATTCAAGTAAGAGTGAAAGAGCAATCACATTGTGCCCATCGGCTTCTAACATAGACTATATCACACTATGTATGCAAATTATTTATTCATACTATGTAGTTTTTTGTAGTTGACAAATTGTATCTGAGTTATGCGTTTAATTTTTATAATAATCTTCTGATTAAATTAGGCAGGTACAGGTATGAAAAACTCCATTATGGTTAATGGAACTGAAACAAAAGAAGCTATATAAATTTACATCCTAGAAACAGAGTTAAGAAATGGTAGAGTTGGGACTCCAAGACAGGTGCCCACTTTATAGCAGCCCATTATTTCTAAAAGCCCAGCCTGCTCATTCATTATTATAATATTGAAATTCTCATGATATACTGACTGAATTAATATTGTTTATGTATCGTGGAAACTTACATAAGTATGAATGTCACCTCCCCTGGGAAACTCATCTTCTTTGGACTGATCACATTCTCATTTACAAACCCTCACAATTACTACAGTAATTATTTAATCACACATTCCCTGCTAAGCTGTAAATTCCATGAGGCTGATTTTCCTGAGGGCTCTATTCCTCCCCTTCTGTGTCACTAGGCTCTAAGAGCAGGTCTCCTTTCTGTTCCTCAGACATTTATGCTTTAGGGCAAATTCTCCTCTGCTTGGGATATTATTCTCCTAAGAGCCAATGGCTAGGGTTCCTTATCTGATCTTAGCACAGTGCCAACTTCTCAGGTTCTTCGCCACCATTCCTGCTACATATCATACCTTGCTTTATCATTATTCTGTTGATTTATCTATGCCTTGTTTGTAAATTACCAGGGAACAGATTTTTGATCTGTCTTGTTTACCACTTTCATCTCAGCATTTCTACAGTACTTAGTGAATATCATATACAAATTAAACATTTATTGAATGAGTGACTAGAACAATAAATTCATGAAATACTCGGTTTGATGTTCTAGTTAATTTTTCGGTACACATAAACACAAATGCATAGTTGTTTATTAAGCTGTGTTTATGTCTCACCTAAAACACTCCCACAGACTCTACTTTGGGAAATATGAAGTAATTTTTAAGTAATTATTTCTTACATCTTTGATGGAAAATATATGTAAATATATTCTCTTCCTCACTTCTGTATTCTTAGTTCCTACCAAAGTACCTGACATACATTAAGTGCTTAATAAGAATAGGTTTAATAAATTAATATTTTCCTATATGTGTCTAGTGTATGTTTAGATCATGTGGCCACATATATATTTTTTCTTATTAATACTGAGCTGCCATTCTGAGGGCTGTCTGCTTGCTTTACTCACTATGTTTTTAGACAGAGTCTCACTTGGTCACCTAGGGTAGAGAGTCATGACATCTAAGCTCACAACAACCTCAAACTCTTGGGCTCAGGAGATCCTTTTGCCTCAGGCTCCAGAGTAGCTGTGACTACAGGCGCCCACCACAACATCTGGCTATTTTTGTAGACAGGGGTCTCACTCTTGCTCAGCTGGTCTGGAACTCCTGAGCTCAGGTAATCCACCCACCTTAGCCTCCCAGATTACTAGGATTACAGGGGTGAGCCCCTGCGCCTGGCCAAGAGCTTTAAAATTTAAAAACATTAGGTCTAATAAACTACCTTCAAAGTTTCATTTCTTAGAATAAAACCTATGTTATTTTTCAGCAATTCCTAAATATAGAAGTATTAATCACTATTGGAATGAGTCTCTACATGAAATATCTTCTAAATCAGACTTCCTTTCCTCTTTTCCAGAATCTAACACACAATCGTCACTGTTTTATACTAGCATATTATAACTTATTTTTAATTTGGAATAACGTATTTTTCAGCCCCATTTATTTTATATGATATGTTAAGAATATCAATTATCATTGAACTAATTATCACAGGTAAATGGATTAACATAAAAGTAATGTTCCCAGGGCCCACAAAGTTAGTTATTATTTAAATTCAGCAATTTTTTTGTTCATGTGTAATTACTTGTAGATGTGTGAATGCAGATGATTAACAAGAAGCAAAGAAGGAAGTTACAAAATTGATTCATGTATTCTACTTTTTTTTTTTAGTATCATTAGAAATTTCTTAATCTCTCCAAAGCTGAAAGGACAGGACTATTACACAGACAGTGTCTTGACAGATGGCAACCAGGCCATCCCAACACAAATCTGTCTTCAGACTCATCTTTCTAAGTTCTTTTCCCCATTTTGGACTCCCTTCCTATACTTTTTCCCTTCAAAGTCTCAAATTCTTCCATGATCATTTTTATCTAATGATGTACGTGTCAGCCAGAAAAAAGAAAAGCAATACCCTATAGGCTGAGTCTGGGAGGTACAGAGAACATCAGCATTCCATTCAGGGCAGAAAAGCTAGTAAATGCCTATACTTCTTGCTCAAAATTTTACCTTTCTAGAGATTTTTGTGCTTAGCTCATTCTAACACATCCACAAAGAGATAAAGTCCAGTTCCTCAGCAAGATGTAGGTATTTGACAGTGACAAATTCCTTAGCCATTCATTTGTAAAATGGTAATAGCTGCTCTAATTCACCAATGTTTGATTGAAGCTAATATGAGTTAATCAAGAGGAAAGGATCATAAAATGTAAAAATAGCATTATACAGCAAAGGAAATAATTATAAAATTCTGTTACTCATAAAGCTTAAGGTCACAGCTCTACAACTCAGATCTACACCATTTGACAACCAAGAAGATATTTTTCTGTACCTTCTATGTCCTGTTTTGATATTACAGGAATATAAACTGCAGAGTCAAGCAGACCTGGGGAATTCCAATTCTGAGGAACCCAAGTTGTCATATTATAAAATAAAAATGATAATCTCAAACTTCCCATCTTGTTCCAATAATGACACAAGTATGACATATCTTACTAACGTCTGGCAGATGATAGTTCCTTCGTAATACTGTTTTCACTTATTCAGATTCACCAACTACAGAGTAAGTAAAAATAAGAATTATATCTTTGTCTTCTTAGTCTTCTTTAAATATCTTATTTTAGTATCTTATTAATAGCCCCTCAGAAACTATAAAATTGTCAAGACTACAGTTATCATGATATAGATCCTAGGAGGAAAATAAATGGAGAGAGAACAAAGACATTGATTTAAAAAACTAATTTATTTTAACGTAATGGTAACTAGAATATAAAGATCTAAGGACAAAAGCTGAGGCAGAAAGATGGGAAAATGTCCAACACAATTTAATTTTGCTTCCAATTTTCTTTTTAAAAAATGAAACCAAAAAATGCAATTGCTTGTTATTTTCTTTTTATTATTGTTGATGCAGACATTTAATAGCTTTATCAAGGTCTGATACTTTATTCATATAAAATGAAACCAATTTTTTGGTTTGAACATGACAGTCTTGGATAAAGATCAGGGAAAAAATTCCCTGTCCTCTCCCTAAATCAATTCCTTATTTCCATTGCCTGAGGCAGAGTTCTGAGGCTGACCCAAGGTGACATTTCTCACCTTGTGGAGGTAAAAGTCTCATTAGGAAGCAGATGCATCTTCCAAACCTCTAAACCTCCAGCAGGCCACTTAGGAGCATAAAGTGCTCTGACTAAAGTACAGAAACATCATTCTTTTCAAATGATGGGTCCCATAAATGCAACCTATGCTCCGCGACGCCAAAACAATTCACCAAAAAGTAAAGATACGAATCAAATTGGTTATTTGGTAATAAAGGGCACAATCCTTCCCCTAACATCAAAAATAATCACTGGCCAGGTACAGCGGCTCACTCCTGTCATCCTAACACCCACAGGCATCCTCAAACTTTTTAAACAGGGGGTCAGTTCACTGTCCCTCATACCGTTGGAGGGCCAGACTATAGTTTAAAAAAAAAAAAAAAAACTATGAACAAATTCCTATGCACACTGCACATATCTTATTTTGAAGTAAAAAAAAACAAAACGGAAACAAATACAATCACACCGCCTCATGTGGCCTGTGGGCCACAGTTTGAGGACCCCTACGACTGGGAGGCCAAACCAGGAGGATTTCTTGAGCTCAGGAGTTTGAGACTACCTTGAGCAACATAGTGAGACCCCGTCTTTACTAAAAATAGAAAAATTAGCCAGGCACTGTGGCAGGTGACTGTAGTTCCTGCTACTTGGGAGGCTGAGACAGGAAGATTGGTCAAGTCTAGGATTTTAAGGTTGCTACTCTGAGGCCATGGCATCCTAGCCAGGGCAACAGAGTGAGACTCTGTCTAAAAACAAATAAATGAATGAATAATTGTTCAATTGCATTTTAATCAATTACATACATTCTAGTTTTATATGTGTACTCACTCTTGGTAAACTTACCCAGGAACTTCAAGGAAGTAAATAGAATATTCACTTGTTTCTTGGAAAATATCTTCCAGGTTCCTATGTCTTTAATCTATGTCAATCCCCTGTAAAGTGATTTGGGTTTATCAAAAGAGTTTTCAGAATAATGTGAGTTTACTAAAAGTTATCATGACTAGAACTCTGGATATTGAAAGCAAATTTTTTTAACCTTAAATTATCTTGATAAATACCTCAAAGATGGAGACCTTTTGGCATCTCAAAAATATATAGTTCATTCCAGCATCTAGCTTGAATTCATTCTATTGTCTTGTCTGATTTTTTTCCTCTCTATGAAACTAAAGAAATGCCATTTTCTAACATTTAACTGGGAATATTACCTTGTATTAATCTCAGATTTCAAAGAAACTGGCCAATTAAATTTCCTGTCACTTATAACAGCTAAAGTATTTGATTTAGGCTGACTTCTTCAGATCCTACAATCAATTATTCCCCAGAATCCTTTACCCAGGAGGACTATCCAGGCCATCTCCATGATCTGATTTCTATAGTACTAAAAAAAAAAAAAAAATCAACAACTCATACTGTGGTTTGAATGTTGTTATTCCTCCCAAAACATATTGAAACTTAATCTCCAATATAACAATGTTGGGGATGGAGCTTACTGGGAGGTTTATGGTCATGATGGCTCCATCCTCAGGCTTAGATTAATGCCGTCATAAAAAGGGCGGCAACAGTTTGGGGGTTTGCTCTCTTGCTCTCTTTGCTCTTCCACCTTCTGCCATGTGATGACACAGCAAGAAGGCCACAGATGCCTGGGCCTTGATCTTGGACTTCCCAGCCTGCAGAACTGTGAGAAGACAGATTTCTGTCTTTATAAATTACCCAGTGTCAGGTATTTTGTTATATCAGCATAAATACACTGAGACGAATAACTATACAAAAATGCCTAACGTTGCACAAACATAGCTGTATTCTTAAGGTTAAGAAATTTTAATTAAAAGGTAATATCTTTAGGGAGATAATTCCTCGAATATTGTGTAGTTTCAAAACTTATCCTTCTTAAAATTTGCCTGGGAAAACTGATAACCTGTAGATTCCCAAGCTCTATCTCTTTATGGAGCAAGGCTGGGGAAGCTATATTTTTAACCCATCCCCCAAATAACTCTGATGTTGACTATCATTTACTGCACTTAGAGAAAGAAGGCATAGTATGCTCAAAATACAGATCCACTCTCAACAGTTTTGATGGGGAATAAGCAGGGTGAGCGTGGATCCTCTGAGTTTCTATAGCAGGGGAGTATTGGGATCACTAAGAATGGACGACAATACAGATTTGGGGGGCTAGAGGAACAAATGAGTCAAATTTCACCTGCTTCATAAGCTTTCCTCAATCCACAGATGGAGACCATGTCAAAAGTCCAAGTAGCTGGTCCTTAACACTCAGATACTGTCTCTCACACCATACTCTTCATTTCAAATTTGAAAATTGAGACATTTTAAGTATCAAACAATCTGGTACCATAATATAAAGCTCAGAAAATAAAATTCCAAAATTTGTAATAAATGCTTTGGCTTCTTAGAGATTAATATCATATATATCCTTTAATTCTAAGAAGGCTTCATATTTATGAAGAAAAGTATGGATAAACATGGCACCAAATTTGTGGCCAAGACAGTTTGTAAGTAAGATTTGTTTATACAGGAAGTTGAATCTGCCTGAGCTATTGTCCTCCAAACACAACAATATTTATAGTTCTGTTCATATTCTGCAACTAATAAAAATGACCTAAGAACATTCTGCACAAAATATTAAGATGAAAGCAAAGTATAAATGAGTTAAGAAACGCAGCATTAGACAATAGCCCAAATAACACCTGGAACCCAAATATTTTGTCTCTTCTATAGATAGCTTTAGAAATATCTGTATTATGTATAGTGGGAGATGCCATACATCCTCTGCAGGTAATTGTGAATGATTGCCAAAGTAAGGCATAAATTCAGGAGAAGCTTAGACCAGTAGGAAGCAAGGACTATAAATCTGAACTTCCTGACATCTAAGGTTGAATTCTCAGCCCTAGTATTTCATAGATGATTTTACGAAGAAAGGGATTTTTTTTAAACAAACTATTGCCCAGGCTGGACTGCAACACTATCTTAGCTCACTGCAACCTTGAAACTCCTGGGCTCAAGAGATCCTCCTGCCCCAACCTTCTAAGTAACTAGGACTTTAGGGAAATGTCACCCATGCCCAACTATGTCTTTTGTTTTGGATTTTTTTTTTTAATTTTTTGTAGAAATTGGGTCTCATTATGTTGGCCAGGCTGGTCTCAAACTTGGCCTCTAGTGATCCTCCCGCTTCAGTCTCCCACGGCCTGGCCCAATTAAGTACTTCAATGCATTACAACAACACTGCAACTCTCTGCTCTGGCAAATGACTTAACTGAAAATACAAAATCAAAGTGATGATAAGACTCCCAAACAGTCAGTGGAGTGAGTCTTGTGTTTTTTTTCTACTGAAGATGAATGTGCCATGGCATTGTTGTCTCTAGAGCCTCACCATGCAAACAGAGATCTGTCATTAGTTAGCAAGTCACAGCAGTAATATCTATCAGTGTTTCACTTGCTGTGGGCAAAACAGAAGTTTCTAATACAAACATTAAAACAGCTACCATTTATCAGACACTCACTATTTGCCAAATGCAATCCTGACAGTTTTATGTGAATTAACTAACTTAATCCTTACCATATCCCCAGAAGAAAGAAAGTACCATTATCTTCTTTTTACAGATAAGGACCCTGAACTTCTGACGGCATGAGCAACCCTAGTCTGTCACAAAGCTAGTAAGTGGTAAAATTGGGTTTCAAACCTGACTTCACATGTTGAATATCATCTTTTAATTCTGTTTGTTTAAAAATACTATACTTCCTCCATTTGGAAATGCCAATAATTATAAAAGTCATTTAACTGCTTAGGAAGAAGATGTGTAGGGCAAGAAAAGTGACTGCTATGATGATGCCATGGCACTCTAACCCAGGGTGACAGCTTGAGACTTTGTGTCAAAATTTAAAAAAAAAAAAAAAAAATGCAAACTGGAAACATCTGCCCTCATTTCTGATTCTTCCCTTCCGACCTCAGCTCTGCTCCAGTTCACAGGTACACTCCCACCTCTGCTTGGATCCCATCCCCTGCCCCTTTCTCAAGAACACCACATACTAATCTGTTTTCTTCTTTTTTTAGTCAGCTTCTTCCTTCCCAGCTGGATTTTTCCCAGTGATTTTTAAACACTTTTGATTCTCTCCTATTAAAGAAGAAAAACTCACCTGAACTCTCATCCCCCCTCCCCTTCCCCAGCTCTTATCTTTTACCCTCAAAAACCTGCTAGCATTTGCTGGTCACTATTCATCTTCCACTCCTCCTCAACGTGCTTCTGCTCCCATTTACTACACAGAAACATCTCTCACGAAGACCGTATCACCACATGTTCTCGTGTTCTCCAAGCGTCATTGAACTTCCCCTCATTGAAACACTGTTCCTTTAACTGACATGATACACACTTTGCTCATTTTTCTCCTCCTAACACTCTGGTTATTCCTTTCTCATCTTCTTTCAGATTCACCATGCCGTTACTAAACATCAAGTATCAGGGTTCCTCAAGAATAAGTCTCAAGTCCTTTCTTCTTTTCACTCTGTGCTTTCTCCCTGGGTGATCTCACTCAAGCCCATGGCTTCAGTGACCACCTTATGCATGCAGGCTCTCTATTCTGTTTCTCCAAAAACCCTTCTCTGGCCTTCTCTGTATGTCTTTCAACTAGACATCTCAAAAGCAACTCAGACATAACTTTTTAAGATTAAGTTCGATGGTATATTCTCAACAATGTTTGTTGAATGGAGGCACAAAAATGGCAACACTCACACAAAATTCAATCAGTGTAAGAAAACCAAGCCCAGGGGAGAGACAGCCTATTGAAAGAATCAACCAGTAAAGCAGCAGATCTCTGCATACAAAAGAGAGACCACGGACTAAATTGAGAAATGTAGACACATCTCATGTGTAGACACATTTTAACAAGAACAATAGGCTGATAATAAAAATCATGGAGGTAAAGAAAAGTGGAAGTGAATGAAAAAGCGGCTGAACCTGGAGGGAGTAACAGTGCCCAACTAAAGGGGGGGAAACTTACTGACATTCATCCATTGACAATCAACAGTGAACGTCTAATCAATGTAAATCAACTAATATTGGTATCCCATATAATGATTCAAAACAATTCTCATAATGTATCATCTTCTTAAAAACTAGTACAGCTTCCTTGTCCTTCCTTCTCTTTCTCTAATACGTGTTGAAAGTGACCAGCAGGAGTTGAGGCCAGGCAAAGAAGGCAGCCAGGGAAGGTGATATCCCTGCCAGGACTGAGACTTTACCTGCAGGTGAACTGACCGAACAAATGAATATATTGAGGATAGTGGGAGCAAAGTGTCTCACTGTCAGAGAGACAGAGATATTCTCTGAAAGTAACAAAGTGAATTTATGGTTTTCTATACATATAAAAATATTAGAAATAAATGTAGATGCCAACAGGTCCTCTTTCTCCCTTCAGTCCTAGCAAGCCTGGTCTCCCATAGCCAGGCTCCCCTAGGGGTCCAACTATTCCTGGAGCCCCAGGGAGACCTTTTGTTCCTGGAATCCCTGGGTGGCCTGGGGTTCTTGAAATTCCTGGCTTTCCAATGCATGCTGGTCCTTGTTCCCCAGGAAGACCTTGGGGACCTGGTAGACCAGCTAGTCCCTTTTCTCCTGGAAAACCCTGATCTCCCTTGATGCCTGGCTCTCCTGGAAACCCAGCTTCACCTCTTTTTCCCACTCCAGAAGGGCCAGCTGGTGCCGAGGGACCCTGTCGGCCTGGAAGGCCCCTCACCTGGGTGGCCAGGAACGCCATAACCCATGTCCCCTTTCTGTCTACTCACACCAGGGGCTCCTGGCGCACCCTTTTCTCCAGGAAAGCCTCTGGGGCCCGAGGCTCCTTCAGGTCCCTGTTGTCCAGGTTTTCCTGTCACAGAGAGTCTAGCTGGGCTGGGGATTCCTTGTGACCCTGGTGGCCTTGTAGTCCTGGAAAACCACCTGGTCCATGTCTCCTTTTGGTCCGTATGGTCCTCTCTCCCCTGGTTTTCCCGGGAATCCTGGCAAACCTGGCTTCCCAATGCCTGGTGGGCCCGGTGGCCCAGCAGCCCTGGCTCTCCTTGCTGTCCAAGCTTTACAGGGGCTCCAGGTGCCGAAGGTGAACAAGGGCCAGTAGGTCATCCTGGGGAGCCAGGTCTGACTGGACCTCCTGGAAATATGGAACCCTAAGGTCCAAAAGGCATCCCAGGCACCACAGGATCCCAGGTGCTAAAGATGAGAGTGGGCCAACTGGGCCTGCAGGATACCCTGGGGCTAAGGGAGAAAGGGGCTTCCCTGGGTTAGATGGAAAATCAGGGTTCCCAGGAGAACCAGGTCTCAACAGCGCTAAAGGGAACCCAGGGCTAATGGGCCCAAAAGGTGACCCTGGAGTTAGAGGACCTCCTAGTCTCCCAGGTCCTGTGGGCCCAGACGGAGCTAAGGGAGGGCCTGGACACAATGGTGAGGCTGGTCCCAGAGGGGACCCTAAAATACCAGGTACCAGAGGTTTTATTGGGCCACCAAGCATTCCTGGATTCCCTGGAGCTAAAGAGGATCCAGGAAATCCAAGTCTACCTGGCTCACCTGGCATAGTAACTAAGGGCCTCCCCAGACCCACTGGGCCACCAAGGCCACCAGGGCCAAAAGGCTACATTGGACAGCCTGGTCTCCAATGTAGCCAGCTAGTAGCTGTGAATATCAGTGAATCGGAGGTTCTTATATAGACCAGGTTTTTGGCTTACCTTTATAAGTACCTTAGGCACAGCTGCTTGGCCTCGGGGGCTTATTAAAACACAAATTTCCAGGCTCTGCCCCCCACATTTCTGATTCAGAGTGGATCCTGAGAACCTGCATTTCTAATTAGTTCCTAGGCTGATGCTGAGTTTGCTGATCTAACACAAACTGAACAAACACACACACACACACACACACACACACACGTGCATGTGCATGTGCATATACGTACCTAAGTTCTCAAGCTCTGTGTAAGAAAAGGTGAAGAAGTAGTAATATCCCATTGGCAATAAGCATGTCTGGCGCTGATATCTTGGTTTCCTTTTCTTTCATCACTAATTTCTGTTCAATAGATTTTAGAGGGCACAAGTGGATGAATTGTATAATGCTGAAGTCGGGGCTCTTAATACACCTGTCACCATAACAGTGTACATCGTACTCAACAGGTAAATTTTTTCCCTCATTTCCCTTCCACCCTCCTCCTTTCTTCATTTCCATGTCTATTACACTGCCTTATGATGATATATATCCATCGTTTAGCTCCCACTTATAAGTGAGAACATGCAGTTATTGTTTTTCCATTCTTGAGATTCTTTACTTAGGATAACAGCATCCACTTTCACCCAAGTTGTTGCAAAACACATTATTCCTTTGTATGGCTGAGTATGCTCCAAGCTACTACCTGGTACACACAGCACATTGTCTTTTTTTTTTAGCACATTGTCTTTATTCACTCATCAGTTTATGGGCACTTGGGTAGATTCCAGATCTCTGAAATTGTAAATTTTGCTGCAATAAACATTCAGGTGCAGGTGTCTTTTTGATATAACGACTTCTTTTCCTTTGGGAAGATACCTAGTAGTGGGATTGCTGGATTGAATGGAAGTCTACTCTTAGTTCTTTGAGGACTTTTCATAACTTTTTTCCGTAGAGATTATATTTACATTCCCACCAACAGTGTATAAGAGTTCCCTTTTCACCACATCTGTACCAGCATCTTTTTTTTTAACTTTTAAATAATGGCCATTTTAACAGGGGTAAGGGAATATCTCACTTTGGTTTTAATTTGCATTTCCTTGATAATTAGTGATATTGAGAATTTTTTCATATGTTTTTTGGCCATTTGTATATTTTCTTTTGAAAAAATTTCTGCCCTCCTTTTGATAGGTTTATTTGGTATTTTTCCTTACTGATTTGTTGGAGCTTTTTGCAGATTCTAGACATCAGTCCTTTGTTGGATGTATAGATTGCAAATATTTTCTCCCACTAGATGGGCTGTCTGTCAACTTTTGCTATGCAGAAACTATTTAGTTTAAATTAGGTTCCATATATATATATTTGGTGTTTTAGTCATAAAATCTTTGCTTAGGGCTCAGCCAATGTCCAGAGGAGTTTTCCCTACATTTTGTTCTAGAATTTTTATGGTTTCAGGTCTCACCTTTAAGTCTTTAATCCATATTGAGTTAATTTTTGTCCATAGACAAAAAGAGATGGGGATCTAGATTCACACTTTGCAATGAAGTAATTCATTTTTCCCAGCACCATTTATTGGCTATAGCATCTTTTCCCCAGGGTCTGATTTTGGCTGCTTTGTCGGAAATCAGTTAGTGGTAGCTGCATTGTTTTATTTCCTTATTCTGTTCCATTGATCAGCACCATGACATTTTGGTTACCGTAGCCTTGTAGATGGTTTGAAATCAGGGGATGTGATGCCTCCAGATTTGTTTTTTCTATTTGTTTGTTTGCTTATCTGGAGGGTTGTTTCTTTGTTTGTTTTACTTAAATGTGGTCTCTTTTTTATTCCATATGATATTTAGAATTGTTTTTTTCTAGTTCTGTGAAAAAATGACTTTGGTATTTTGATAGGAATTATATTGAATCTGTAAATCGCTTTGGGAAGTTTGAGCATTTTAAAATATTGATTCTTCCAATCCACAGCATGGGATGTTTTTCCATTTGTTTGTGTCAACTATAATTTATTTCACCAGTGTTCTATAGCTCTTCTTGCACAGATCGTTCAGCACTTGGTTAAGTATATTCCCAGGTATTTTGTTTCCTTTGCAGCAATTGTAAATGGAATTGAATTCTTGATTTGACTGCTACGTGCTTGGCTTTACTAATGTATACAGATTTACTTATGTGTGTATGTTGATTTTGCAACCTATGACTTCACTGAATGTATTTATCAATTCTATGAGGTTTGGGGGGAGTATTCAGGATTTTCTAGATATAAGATCATATTTATCTCTTCTAAGAAGTTAATTTAGACAGTTTATATTCAATGTTAATATTGACATATGAAATACTGTGCCAGGCATCAGCAAAGTTGCTTTGCTTTCTCCCTTTTATACCAGTTTTTTAAGAGCTGATCAAATGAGTTTTTACTTTCAGATGTTGTTTCACTGGTGTTAATCATTCTGTTCAATGTATAGACACTTTTAAGGATTCCTTATAAGGCAGATCGAGTGATGATAAATTCCCACAGTGGTTCCTTGTCTGTGAAAGACTTTATACCTTCCTCATTTATGAAACTTAGTATTGTGGGATACAAAATTCTTGGCTGACAGTTTTTCTGTATAAAAAGACAAAATACGGGATCCCATTCCCTTTTTTTTTTTTTTTTTTTTTTTTTGACGATGAAGATTTTTTTTTTCTTTTTTTATTATAGATAAAAATATGCACCATACATGTGGCCCGACCCATCGCCCTCCCTCCACCCAAACCTCCCCCCTCCCTTCCCCTTCCTTGGTCCTTTCCCCATAGTCTTGTGGTATAGTTGGGTTATAGCCTTCATGTGAAAGCTATAGTTTAGCTTCATAGCAGGGCTGAGTACATTGGATACTTTT
>CAUYPK010025538.1:0-22193 GCA_963574355.1 Loris lydekkerianus | reverse complement strand
TTATTGAGAAGATACATGATGGGCAGAAAGATTACTAAGCAAAGACGTGCAGGGGCTGCGTGCTCAGGGAAATGATCTCATAGTGCCAAGAGAGTACGTACTCAAGGAAATGATCTTCAAGGGTGGTAAGGGAAATGATCTCCAAAATACTACATGTGATTTTCCTCCACTAATCTTTTAAGAAACTGTCACAAAATGCTTAATGTTTAACAATAGCTTACTACTACAGGACTGAACTTTGCTCCTCCAGGATTACTGAGTTACTTGGTGGCTTGCCTTCTGAGTCACAAGAGATCTCCAGGCTTGCCCAGAGAATGTCTTGTTCTCAGTAATTCCTCAGAAGAGTTATGATATTGGTGGCTGTTGTAGTGAGTATGATGTTTAATCCTCTATAACAATACTCAATATGTCTCATGGGTGAGATGACCATGCTGTATTGATGTTAAGTTTCCTGATCCTGATCAGGGCACAATGATTATGTAAGAGAAGGTCCTTGCCCTGTGGCAATGCATACCCAGTTAATTTTTGGTAAAGACTCACAATGTTGACCTCTTCATGTCAACATGGCTGACTAGATGCATCTGGTCCTCACTTCTTCCGTAGCAAGGGCCCAAAATAGTAAGCAGATATCACATTTCAACAGGCCATTTCTGAGAGAGCACTGAGACTAAGCAGAGCTTGGACTGGCAGCACGGAAAGAAGCAAAGGTTAGTGACAAGGGACGAGACAAACTGTTAGGTCAGGGTCGGCAGGGAGTCTGGAAGGGTACGTGAAAGACCCCCAGCTGTCTACATTCATGCCACAGACTTCTGCGGTCCCAACCATGGGCCAGCCACCTGACACCTGGGAACCCTGAGGCTAACAGCGAAGGCTGCTGGAAGACATGCAAACACATTGCTGCAGAGAGTGAGCCCACAGGGGTAGAACATATAGGATATAAAATAAAAGTAGAAACAAAATTACAAGATTAACTTTGGAAAATGCACCTGGAAATTCACCAACATGCTCCTTGACAACCACCGGGTCAGGGAAGAAATTAACAGAACACAAATAAAATTCTTAAAACAAACAAAAATCAAATCATAACATACCAAAACCTATGAGATAAGAAGAAGTCATGCCACAAAGGAAGTTGATAGGAATAAAGGCCTGCATAAAACGCGTAAAAAGATTTCAAATAAACAATCTAACTATGGGCTTCAAGGAACTGCTAAAGCAAGAACGAGCTCAGCCCAAAATTAGTAAAGGAAATCATGAAGGTCACAGCAGAAATAAATGCAACTGAGACTAAAGAAGTGACATAAAAGATAAGTTCACAAATGTTTAGCCAGACTAAGAAAAAAAAAAAAAAAGAGAGAGAAAGAGAGAGACAGACAGAATCCACATAAACTGAGAATCAGAAAAGGACGCGTAAAGCCTGAGACCACAGAAGTACAAAGAATCATTAGTGATCATTATGAACAAGGGTAGGTCAACAAGTTGGAAAACCCAGAAAAAAATGGATAAATTCCTTGACACATGCAAGCTCTCAAGATTGAACCAGGATGAAATAAAAATCCTCAAAAACCAGTCATAAACTGAGATTGAAGCTCTAATAAAACGTCTTCCCTCAAAGCAATGCTCAGTGCACAATGACATCACTGATGAGTTCTACCAAACCTTCAGAGAAGAACTGATACCACTCGCCTCATGCTATTTCAAAAAAACAGAAGGGGAGGGAATTCTTCCTCACTTAGTCAATAATCCCAGCATAACCCTGATAGCCAACAAGGCAAGAGTGCAACCCCAAAAGACAACCATGTGCCAGTACCTCAAATGAACGCAGACACGGCAATCCTCGATGGAGTTTTGGCAAACTGAGTGTGACAACACATCAAAAAATAGTGCTCCATGATCATGGAGGTTTCGTCCCAGAGATACAGTAATATATACGTACACACATACAAATAATATATATAAATAAACAAATATAATTTTTCACATCAAAAGAATGAAATAGAAAAACTATATGGTCATATCTATAGACACAGGAAAAGCATTTGATAAAATTCAACACTCCTTATGATAAAAACTCAAGAAACTACACATGAAAGAAACAAACGTCAACATAATAAAAACTTTATATAACAAACCAATAGCTAGCATTATACATAAGGAGGGAAACGTGAAAATTCCTTTCTCTAACGACTGGAACGGGACATAGATACCCACTTTCCACACTCTGATAATCAGTAGAGTACTAGAAGTCCCATTCAGAGCAGTCAGGTAAGAGAAAGAAGCACAAGGCAAGCACTCTGGATAGGAAGAAGTCAAATTATCCCTACTTGATGATGATATTATCTTATATCTAGGAAAGGCTCTAACACAACATTTTTAATCTGATAAATAATTTCAGTAAATTTACAGGATACGAAATCAACATGCAAAAAACAGTAATGTTTTTTATACATAAACACACAAGGAAATCAAGAAGACCATGCCATTTACAATAGGTATAAAAAGCAAAATAAAATACCTAGGAAAAAATGTAACCACGGAGGTAAAAGAGCTCGACAAGACAAACTGCTAAACGCTCATGGAAGGAATTGAAAAGACACAAGTAAATGGCTGTCTGTCATCTCATGCTCGTAGATCAGAAGAGTAAATATGATTAAAATGATTGCATTTCCCAAAGTACTCTGCAGATTCAATGCAATTATTATCAAAATAGCAATGTCATTTTTCACAGAAACTTAAAAAAAAATCTACAGTTTGCATAGAAACACAAGAGTCTCCAAAAAGCCTAAAACCTCCTGAGCAAAAAAATAAAATAAATAAAATAATAATAATAATAAAATAATGCTGGAGGTATTCAACTACTCCACATCAAATTATCAAGACTACTGTGGTCAAAACAACATGGTATTGGTATAAAAGCAGACAATGTAGCAGCATTAAGAATCTGCAAACAAATCCACATATTCACACTGAACCGATTCTTAACAAAGCCTCCAAGAACATAGTATGAGGGAACGACATCCTCGTCAATAAATTGTGCTGGGAAAATTTGATATCCACATGTAGGAGAAGAAAACTGGAGCCCTATCTTTCATCATATACACAACCAACTCCAGATAGATTACATATTTAAATATAAGACCCCATATTAAGTAATTACTTGATGAAAACAGGGAAACACTTCGGGATGTTTGTTCAGTAATGACTTAATGGTTAAGATATTAACAGCACAAAGAGAAAAAAATGGGATGATATTAAACTAAAAATCCTCTGTACAGCAAAGGTTGAAACCATTGAAGGGGAAAAAGGATTTGCAAATTATTCATCTGACAAAGGACTAAATATTTAGAATATAAAAAAAAAACTCAGCAGTAATAATAATAGGTGGGGATTCCTCAAAAGGAAGATATGCAAATGACCAACAGATATATTAAAAAAAATCAACAACATTAATCATCAGAGAAATGCAAATCAGAACAACAATGAGATATCATTTTACCCCATTTAGAACAGCTAGTATTCAAAAGACAAAGAGGATAAATGCTGGCAAGAAAGCGGAGAAGAAGGAACTCTTATACCTCTTATATACCGTTGATGGAAATGTAACCTCTATGGAGAACAGTATAGAAAGTTCTCAAAAAACTAAAAATAAGACTATAATACAATCCAGCCATCTGACTACTGAGTATTTATCCAAAGGAAAAGAATTCAACATGTGAAGGAAATACCTGACTCACCCATTTATTATAGTTCTATTCACAATAGCAAAGATAAAGAATCAACCTAATTGTCCATCCGTGGGTGTATGACTAAAAATATATAGCATGTCTACACGACAAAATACTATTTAGCCATAAAAAAGAATAAAATCCTTTCATTAGCAGCAGCATGAATGAAACTCTAGGTCATTTTTTGAAGTGAAATAAACCAGAAACAAAAATATAAATTTCACGTTCTTATACAGGGTAGCTAAAAATGCTTATCTCATGGAGGTGCAGAGTACCGTGACAGACAGCAGAGGCTGAGAAGGCTGTGTGAGTTAAGGGTTAGCATACAATTAGAGGAAGGGGTACGTAGGATGACTATTATTAACAACAATGTATTTTTTTCAAAGTAGCTAGAAGAGAGAAATGTTCCCAACATATAGAAATTCAGGAGTGGCACCTGTGGCTCAAGGAGTAGGACACTGGTCCCATATACCAGAGGTGTTGGGTTCAAACCTGGCCCCGGCCAAAAAAATAAAAAAAAGAAATTCAACATTCAACATGATGGTTACCCGGAACACCCTGACTTAATCATTATATATTCTCTTCATGTAACAATACATAGCATGCATCCTATTAATATGTAAAATAGTCTATAGTAATAGAAATGAACAAATAAATTTAAATAAGTCATATGTTTGTAATTCCTTCTCATGTGGTTCATAAAAAAGGTGTGTGTGAGAGAGAAAGACAGAATGTGGCAAAACACATATAGCCAGTGAAATAGAAGTGCATATAGGTACAAGAGTTTTTGCCCTATTTTTGCATTTTTGAAAAGTTTCTATAAGTTCGAAATTATATCAAAATAAAAGAAAACACTATTAAAAAGTAAAGAAAAAGTTAAAGCAATGCATTTTGAGAACTACTTTTAAAAAGTTAAGACATGAAGAGTAGACTATAGAGAAGTGAAAAATTGAAATACTGACATGGAAGATAAGCTCAGTAATAGGACATAGAAGATAATAACGGTAAATACAAAGGAAGATAAAAACTATTAAAACAATTGAAGAAAATATAAAACTCAGTTTAAAGATGATCCAACAAAAAGAAAATAAGTTTCTCAGCAGGAGAAAGCCAAATGGAATGGAAAAACAATTCAAAGATATATAAACTGAAAATGTCTCTGAAAATAAGGCGTAACTTATTCTACAGACTGAAAGAGAATTCTGCATTTTAAAAACTGTTGAATTATTTACACTGAAACACAATTCTAGTCCAGTTACTGAATTTCAAGTATTAAGAAAAAAATTCTTTAAGCATTCAGTCAGGAGAGAAGCCTGAGGAAGGGACAGAGAGAGAGAGACAGCAAAAGAGAGAGACAGAGAGATAAAACCTAAGTGACCTGACTTGACAGCAGAATTCAGACCCACAATATGGCACATAGGTATGTACAAGGTTCAGATAAAGGTGACCCAGAGACAGTACACTCACCCAACTTGCCTTTTAAATATAAAAGTAGCAGGCATTTCCAAACATAACAGAACTCAGGTAATAAAGCTACCATGACCACACCTACAGGGAAAAATTATTCGACAATTAAATTCAACGAAATATAAGTTAAATGGAAAAACTGTGATGAAATGCTAACTAATACCATCTTCAGGGTCAGAAGACAAAGGAAAAGTGTCTACTCAGGGCCGAGGAAAGGAAATTGCGATCCACTCAATACCTAGTTAATGTGCCAATTGTCTATAAAAATAAAAGACACTAACAATGTAATCAAACATTCTAGAGATGAAAGAAGGCTCAACATTGTAAAGTTATGGGGGGAAAATGCTGATACTGAACATTTATTTAATCCATACAAATGTTCACTAAGAAAAAAAGAAAATAAAAAGGAATCTTAACAAAATAAGGAATTATCACAGGGATGCATTCAATACTGTCTAGATTAGCATGGGGTTTTAAAAAATAAATAAATAAGGGCGGTGCCTGTGGCTCAACAGAGTAGGGCGCCAGCCCTATATGCCAGAGTGGTGGGTTCAAACCCAGCCCCAGCCAAAAACTGCAAAATAACAATAATAATGATAATAAAATAAATAAATAAGTCCTCATCTCTTATTATAGGGATTTAATCAGCACTGTCTAAGACTAAAGCACGGGGTGGGAGGACTGGTGCACCAGAGGCAGCGTGCCAGTAGGCCATTCCCAGGGAAGAAGGGGACGGTGCAGGCAGCTCCCTGCAGATTGCTCTTCTCTGAAGCAACACTGTGAAATCACTGAAAAGCCAGGCAGAACACGCAGTGTGGAAACAAGATGACGAGATGACATATATAATAAGATCAGAGAGCATGAGGGGAACGGCAGCAGACTGGGGCGTGGGGGCCCTGCTGGTGCAGTACAGGTTGAACTGTAAGACAGCTCCCACCACCCCACCCCCAGACAGGCCTCTTACCTAGTCAGACCAGGGACCTGTCTGGAGTCTGCAGAGACTGTCCACCAGACAGCTGGCATGACGGGGACTGGTCAACAGCTAAAGTCATCCTGGAATCTCAGGTGCACCCTGCTGAGTCTACACCGGGGTGAAGAGAGGGTGTATTGATTTGTGGCTTCCCTGAACCACACCTTAGAACTTGAAGCTAAGCACTTTTCCTATAGACCTCGATGGAATCAGAGGATAGGAATTGAGCAGAGCACAGCAGGCTCCAACCTGGAAAGCTTTAAGTGACTGCTTCAGCTGGTCCTGAGTGGGGCTATGACCTTTGCCCACCCAAGCTGGCATCCATGAGGCACCTGTGCCTGTAGACAAGACTATAGCTCATTCAGCCCTGATTCTGCTTTCTAGGCCCCAGCTGCCTCCTGCCTGCTTGGCTCCGATCCTGCCCTCCAGCTCGGATTGGCCCACCATCTACACAGCCCTGCTTCTGGCTAAGAAGCCCTGCTCAGAGGGTTTGCTTCCAAGCCCACCCCACTCCTGACTGTGAGGCTCTCATGCTAGGCATAGGAACTCCAACCTTAGGGGCTTTGGGTGGCTATTTCAGCAGGTCTTGAGAGGAGTGAGGAGAGCTCTGTGGCCCCAGCACATCAGGGCTGACCTCTGACTACCTGACTTGACATCCACTGGGCACCTGTGCCTATGTAACAGCTTGTCACTTGCTTGGTTTCAACTCTGCCCTCTAGGCCGCAACTACCTCCCACCTGCTTGGCCCCAACTCCACCCTTCAGATAGGATCAGTCTCACCAAATGTACAGCCCTTCTAGCTCAGAGGCCCTGCTCAGAAGCTCTACTTCCAGGTCCTCCCAGTCCTGGCTGTGAGGCTCTCCTGCAAGGGCGCAGCAGGCTCTGAGATTTTGCATGACCACTTTGGGATGTTCCTTTGTGGAGCAAACCAATCCCAAAACTAGCAGAAGAAAAGAAAAACCAAGATCAAAGCAGAACTAAATGAAATTGATAATAAAAGAAATATTCAGAAGATTAATGAAGCAAAAATTTAGTTCTTTGAAAAGATAAACAAAATTGATAGGCCTTGACTAGATTAACCAGAAGCAGAAAAGAAAGGACTCTAAAAAGCTCAATCAGAAATGGGAAGGGGGGCATTTTTCCTTCCTCTCTGTGGGACGTCAAGCCGTTTTCTTGCTTCTTTTTTTCCACCCCACCTTCCCCTCCCTCCCTGCTCTCTTCTTGCTCTCTTTCTCTCTTTTCCCCTTCTCTCTTTTTAATATAAAATAAACTTATAATTTTAGGTCCTAGAAAAAGAAATGAGAAGTATAAAGCACAACTACTGCCGCAGAAATACAAAATATCATCTCTGAATACTGTAATAGTCTCTATGCATATAAACTCAGAACATAGAAGAAATGGAAAAATGCCTAGAAACACACAGCCTCCCTAGGGATAATTAGGAAGAAATATAAAGCTTGAGCAGACCAAGATCAAGCACCAAAACTGAAGCAGCAAATAAAAAAAAAAAAAAAAGAAAGAAAGAAAGAAAAGAAAAAAGAATAAACCAAAAAAACCTTCCAACAAAAAAATTTCCTGGATTAAATGGTTTCACATCTGAATTTTACCAGACCTACAAAGGATTGGTATCTATACTGCAGAAATTATTCCTATGATTGAGAAGGAAGGAACCTGCCTGAAAACATTTCACAAAGTCAATATTGCCTTGATATCAAAGCCAGAAACAGACACAACCATAACAAAAACCTACAGACCAGCAGTTCTCAACCTGTGGGTCGTGACCCCTTTGGGGGTTGAATGACCCTTTCACAGGGGTCACCTAAGACCATCCCGCATATCATATATTTACATTACGATTTGTACCAGTAGCAAAATTACAGTTATGAAGTAGCAACAAAAATAATTTTATGGTTGGGGGTCACCACAACATGAGGAACTGTATTAAAGGGTTGCAGCATCAGGAAGGTTGAGAATCACTGTTATAGACCAATATTCCTGATGAATATAGATGCAAAAATTTGCGATAAAATTCTCACGAGATGAATTCAGTTACATATCAAAATATTATCCACTTGACCATGTGTGCTTTATCCCAGAGATAGAAGGATGGTTCAACATATTCAAATAAATAAATGTAATTTACTGCATAAATACAAGCAAAAACAAACACCATATGATCATCTTAATGATGCAGAAAAAGCATTTGACAAAATTCAGAACCTTTTATGATAAGAACACTTTAACAAAATAAGCATAGATATTATAGAACTTACCTCAAAATTATAAAGTGACATACGACAAACCACAGTCAACATCATACTGAATGGAGAACTGAAACCATTCTCTCTAAGAACTGGAGCCATGCAAGGTTGCCCACTGTCACCACGTTGACTGAGCATAGCACTGGCACTCTTAGAGCAATCAGACAAGAGAATAAAATCAGGGGCATCCAAATCAGGTCAGAAGAGACCAAAGTATTACTCTTTCCTGACAATAAGATCATAATGTGTCGAAAACCCCAAATATTCTACCAACAGACTCTTGGGATCAATACACTTAGCAAAGTATCAGGTTACAAAATCAACATATACAAATTGTAGCATTTATATATGCCAACAGCAGTCAAACAAAGAATCAAATCAAAGTCTCAGTAGCTTTTAACTCATCCACAAGGAAAATCAGATATCTAGGAATCTATTTTTCAAAGGAGGCGAAAGATGCCTACAGGGAGAACTACAAAATACCGAGTAAGAAAAGTTCAGAGGCTGCAAACAGATGGGAAAATGTAACGTGTTCCTGGATTGGCAGAATCAACATTATTGAAATGTCTACACTACTCAAAGTGATTTACATGTTCAGTAAAACGCCCATCATTTTTCACAGATTTGGTAAAAAATAGTTCTACACTTCATACAGAATCAGAAAAGACCCCAAGTAGCTACAGCTACCTTAATCAATAAGAAAAAAAATTGGAAGGCATCCCTTTATCACGCTTTAAGCTATACAACAAAGTTATGGTCACCAAAACAGCATGCTACTGGCACAAAATCAGAGGTATATACCTCCGGATCAGATAGAAAACCATCTTCATATTTCCCTCTGATCTCTGACAAAGCAGACAAAAAAAAAAAAAAAAAAAAAAAAAACACTGAGGAAAAGAATCCCTATTTAATCAATGATGCTGGGGAAATTGGAAAGCCACATAAAGAAGACTGATACAGACTCCGCACCTATCCCCACTCACAAAATTTAAGTCTTGATGGATAATAAACTTAAATCTAAGACATAAAACTATAAAAATTCTAGAAGAAAATCTTGAGAAGAATCTTACAGGCATCAACTTAGGCAAACAATTCATAAAGAAGACCACAGAGGTAATTACAGCAATAACAAAAATTAGCAAATGAGACTTGATCTGAAAGATTCCACACAGCCAAAGAATTGATCAATAGAGTGAACAGACAAGCTACAGACTGGGATAAAATATTTGCTTGCTACACATCCTATAAAGGGCTGATGACCATAATCTATAAGGAATGTCATCAAATCAGCAAGAGAAAATCAAGCCCCTTAAAAAAGTGGGAAAAAGACACAAACAGAAACTTATATCAAGAAGATTCATTAATGGCCAATAAGCATATGAAAAAAACACCTCTAATCGTCAGTGAAATGCAAATCAAAACCACAGTCTATCACCTAACTCCAGTAAGAATGTCTCTACAAAACAAGTCTCAAAACAGCATATGCTGGTTTAGATGCAGAGAGGAAGGAAATCTTTGAGTAGATACTTACAGAATAAATTCATGGGGAGCATAAATACATGTTCATAAATTATTGCATCTTTCCTTCAGTCTATCCATTTTTCTAACAATGTATTCTTATATATACATTTATGATATATAAAGACATATTTTGAATGATGCTCATTAAATGTTAATTATTATTTTCAGATTTTGTGAGGGCTTTTGGTTTCTTTTGTGTGTGTTTTGTACTGCTTGAAATTTATTAAACAAATATGCATCATTTTAGAAAAATAGCGAGGTCATTATTCTAAGGTCAAAGAAGGAGACCACTAACAGAAAAAAAAAAAAAAAAAAAAAAGAAAGAAAGAAAGAAAAGAAAAGAAAAGAAAAGAAAAAGAAAGAACAAATGTGAAATACGAGGACCAGAGACTTTTCCAGCCTGTGTCTTAAATCTGTAGCTGGCTTCTTCCACACTGAGTGAGTTGACTTCCTGATGAAAATAGAAGGACCACTTTGCCTGATGCTTCATTACCGAGCTAGACTTACACGTTCAAAAATATGGTTGCTATTTGCTAGATGATGTTCATTAAGGTTAGAAATAGAATGCACCAGTGTAATTTCTCCTTAAGCTGTGGTCTGACAGCTGACAGTACCAGCATTACCTGGGCAGCTTGTTAGCTGTGTGGAATCTCACCACGTCCCAGACATACTGAATCTGAATCTGCATTTTAATAAGATCCCCTAAAGAACTGTGTATACAGCGAGGCCAGAATAGTGGTGCTTTAAAAAAGATTTTAAGCTCAATTCTCCAAGAGTGTTGGATGGCAGCTTTCATAAAAAACATGGAAACTAACCCTTCATTGGGTTTGTAGAAAGGTTAGAAACGCATTTTCTTCTGCTCCCATCATGGTCCTCTCGCCACAGTTTAGCTGTGTGTTACGGAGGCCACCTCTGATGTGACCAGGCCTCACACATTTTTATAACATTTTCAGGGTGGTATTAGGATATACAAGAAAGCAAACACAAAAAAAATTGATCATTAAGAGAGGCAGGGGATGTCTTTTTTCTTTGCTTGCTTGTTTGCTTTGTATAGTGGGATGCAAAGAATCAGGCAGAGGGCAGAGTTAACAAGTCAACATCAACGACAATGAAAAAATACCATTACCTGAAAGGTTTCTCAGCCCATTTAATTCTTTTTCCAAACTGTCTAAGGTTTGTTGATCAGCAGTGTCATCTAAGAAAAGCTCATACTGGTCATTTCTATCAATATATTCAATTTCTGAAATTTCAGAAGCAGCTCTAGATAGTGACCGAGCGGCTGCACTCCTTGATCTGAGATGAGAGGATGAAAGGCAGCTGGAGTTTCTTTTAACAGAGCTCAAAAGTGGTAAATTCACTGTTGAAGGTCTCCATGGTTTCTGGCCTAAAAGGAAAAGTACAAACTTTTAAATCAACTTTTTAAAACTTGAAATGAGAATTTTTAAAGATGCAGAACACCAGTCTCCTGCACAAAGAGCATTTAAGTTCATGCAACAGAGTTTATGAGAAAACCAACCTTTGATTATTATCCATTTTAGTTCACTATAATTTCTTAATCTCAGTTATTTTCCCAATATCATAAGGAACACTTCTTCCTAATTATTTTTTGTAATTTTTCTGCAGGCAGAAAAAAATAGAAACTGCCAAGAAATTGACAATGTGAAGAAAATAGATCAATATTTGTAATCACACCCTCCCCCTAGACTTTGGCCAGATGAAATAGAGCTCCTGAACAGACCAATCTCAAGCACTGAGATCAAAGAAACAATAAAAAAATCTCCCAATGAAAAAATGCCCTGATCTGGATGGCTTCACACCAGAATTCTATCAAACCTTCAAAGAAGAGCTTATTCCTATATTGCAGAAATTATTACAAAAAATTGAGGAGGAAGAAATCTTCCCCAGCATGCTTTATGAAGCAAACATCACCCTGATACCAAAACCATGAAAAGACCCAACTAAAAAGGAAAACTTTAGACCAATTTCACTAATGAATATAAATGCAAAAATTCTCAACAAAATCCTTGCCCATAGATTACATCTTATCATCAAAAAAGTCATACATTATGATCAAGTAGGTTTCATCCCAGGGATGCAAGGCTGGTTTAACATACATAAGTCCATAAACATTATTCACGGTATCAACAGAAGCAAAAACAAAGCCTGTATGATCCTCTCAATAGATATAGAAAAAGCATTTGACAAAATCCAGCATCCTTTTATAATTAGAACACTGAAGAATTTAGGCATAGGTGTCACATTTCTTAAACCGATTGAAGCTATCTATGACAAACCCACAGCTAATATTTTACTGAATGGAGTAAAACTGAAAGCTTTTCCTCTTAGAACTGGAACCAGACAAGGTTGTCCTCTGTCACCTTTACTATTTAACATAGTGCTGGAAGTTCTAGCCAATACAATTAGGCAAGACAAGGAAATAAAGGGAATCCAAATGGGAGCAGAGGAGAGAAAACTCTCCATCTTTGCTGATGACATGATCTTATACTTAGAGAATCCCAAAGACTCAACCACAGGACTCCTGGAAGTCATCAAAAAATACAGTAATGTCTCAGGATATAAAATCAATGTCCACAAGTCAGTAGCCTTTGTATACGCCAATAACAGCCAAGATGAGAGACTAATTAAGGACACAACTCCCTTCACCATAGCTTCAAAGAAAATGAAATACCTAGGAATATACCTAACAAAGGAGGTGAAAGACCTCTATAAAGAAAATTATGAAACCCTAAGAAAGGAAATAGCAAAGGACTTTAACAGATGGAAGAACATACCACGTTCATGGCTGGGAAGAAGCGACATTGTTAAAATGTCTATACTTCCCAGAGCAATCTAGCAATTCAACACCATCCCTATTAAAATACCAACATCCTATTTTCAAGACTTGGAAAAAATGTTTCTGTGTTTTGTATGGAACCAGAAAAATCCCATGTAGCTAAGGCAGTTCTTAGTAATAAAAACAAAGCTTGGGGCATCATCATACCCAATTTTAGGCTGTATTACAAGGCCGTGGTGGTCAACACAGCATGGTACTGGTGTGAAAATAGAGACATAGACATTTGGAATCAAATAGAAAACCAGGAAGCAAAACCAACAACTTACAACCGCCTAATCTTCAATAAACCAAAAGAACGTCCATTGGGGGAAAGACTCCCTATTCAATAAACAGTGCTGGGAGAACTGGATATCCACATAGAAAGGACTGAAACTGGATTGCACCTTTCTCCACTCACAAAAATTGATTCAAGATGGATAAAGGACTTAAATTTGAGGCATGAAACAATAAAAATCCTCAAGAAAAGAATAGGAAAAACACTGGAAGATATCGGCCTGGGAAAGACTTTATGAAGAAGCCTGCCATGGCAATTGCAACAACAACAAAAATAAACAAATGGGACTTCAACCAAAGCAAATAGACAATCTACACCATGGGAAAAGATATTTGCATATTTTGAATTAGACAAAGGCTTGATAACTAGGATCTTTAGTGAACTCAAATTAATCCACATGAAAAAAGCCAACAATCCTGTACATCAATGGGGAAGAGAGATGAACAAAAGTTTCTCTAAAGAAGACAGATGAATGGCTAGCAAACCCATGAAAAAATGCTCATCATCCCTAATTATTAGAGAAATGCAAATTAAAACCACCCTAAGATATCATCTAACCCCAGCAAGAATGGCCCATATCACAAAGTCTCAAAACTGCAGATGCTGGTGTGGATGTGGAGAGAGAGGAACACTTTTACACTGCTGGTGGGGCTGCAAACTAGTACAACCTTTTTGGAAGGAAGTATGGAGAAACCTCAAAGCACTCAAGCTAGACCTGCCATTTGATCCTGCAATCCCATTACTGGGCCTCTATCAGAAAGGGGAAGGGGGGGAACCCTTTTATTAGAAAGACACTTGTACTAGTCTATTTATCGCAGCTCAATTTGCAATCGCCAAAATGTAGAAACAGCTTAAATGCCCCTCAACCCAAGAGGCAAGCTGTAGTATATACATATACCATGGAATACTATTCAGGCATTTTAAAAAATTGAGATTTTTGCAGCATTATTCTTAGTGAAGTATCTCAGGAAAGGAGAAGCATGAATCCTATGTATTCAACTTTGATATGAGGACAATTAATGACAATTATTGACATGGTGGGGCATGGGGGAAGGGGAGAGCAGACAGAGAGAGAAGGAGGGAGGGGTGAGGGAAAGGAAAGGAAAATAGTGACTAATTCTTACATAAATTGGATTTAATTTTGACCAAAGTACATTATTTGAATAATAATTTTTAATTCAACTTGTTAATGTGTTGCTTAGGATATTGTATCCTCATTTATAAGTGAAATATGTTTGCAATTTTTCTTTATAATAATATTTTTTTTTCCAATTTTAATATCAGGTATATCCACATGAAGTAGAATGATTTTGAAGTGTTTCTTCTTTTTCTATTGTCTTTCTATTGGTATGATCTGTTTTTTGAAATTATCTTCTATTTTTATTTCTAAATATTACTTGTCTATCTTTTGAGACTTTGGGAAAAAAAAACAGGAAGTTAACTGATGACTCCACACTGAACCTCAGAGTCAAAGCATCCTATGATAGACATACTTTTATCTGACAGTGTGAATGTCACTTTTTTTGCATTATTACTATTACTATTATTATTATTGCTCAATATTTCATTGCAGCAATCATCTGATTCCTTTTCTGAATATATTAATCTTCATTCGTTCTTTACCAGGTTTTTGTTTCCAGTCCTTATCTTAAACATTGTTATTGTTATTAAATTTTAAGCCTCTTTAATTTTGTGAAGGCAAAAAGTGAAAACCAAATAAAGACATGTATAGAGAAAATTAAAAAAAAAAAAGAAAAAGAAAAACCCATTTTCATATTAGGTAATGCAAACTGTAAATCAGGTAAACTGCAGGCAAAACAACACATGATTTTATAATCCATCTTGAAGCCCATCACTGTGCCTCTATTCTAAATTCTAGGACAATATCACACTACACCTTGTAAGAGAAAACCCACAAAATAGACACCATGAGTCCTGGTGAACGAGTTTACTTGATGGTGTGTGATTCCTTCTTATATGATAGTTAAGAAATGGAGACAAAAGAGGCCAAGGTGAAAAACCTGGTGAACTTTTAGATCAACATAGACTTTAAAGAACTTGAGATGGCATCTCCAATTTCCCTAAAAATGAGCTTCCTATCTGCTGTAGGAGGAGAAACGGTGTGGACACATTCCCGAAGTCAGGTCCACACCAGTGACTGCACTGCTCGACCCGGCAGGGACAGCTTGGTCTCCATCCGTTTTAAAGGCCGGCTTTGTTGGTTCTTTCAACATATATGTTTTTTTCCGCAGTAGAAAAAAATAACTTCTTCAAATCTTACACTGATACAAGATAACTAGTTTATAAATTTTGTTATTTCCCACAAAAGATTGTTCCCACAAAAGATTGTTATTTCCCACAAAAGATTGTTCAATAAGGCCAAGGTAATTTTCAAAGTACTAATTAAAAAATTTCCATGGAATATTATACAGCCATGACAAAAGATGGAGACTTTGCCTCTTTTATGTTTACATGGATGGAGCTGGAACATATTTTTCTTAGTAAAGTATCTCAAGAATTGGAAGAAAAAGTATCCAATGTACTTAGTACTATTATGGAACTGATATATAATCACTCACACATTCATACCAATGATAAAACACAATTATAGCCCAGAAAGGTGAGAAGAGGAGGGGTGGGGGGAGGGTAATTGGTGGGACCTCACCTACTGTGTGTATTGCAGGGGTACATGTCAAATTTATTAAGAGTAGAGTAAAAATGTCTTAACACAACAATTAAATTAGTGAGGTGAAGGCTATGCTAACCAGTTTTATGTAAGCATTCCAAATTGTATATAAAATCAGCACTTTGTACCCCATGAGTGCAATAATGTACACAGTTATGATCTAATAAAATACACAAATAAAAATAAAAATTCATTGTGCAAGTGAATTTTTTCAATGTACTGAATCATTGTTCTGATTTAGATGAATACATTTATAGCAATTATAGTTTTTCAGTTAACTTTTATATTTCCCCATTAATACAAACTGATTTTGTATAAAATATCACATTCTTTAAAGCACGATTGTGACCATTAAAACCAAGATTTGACTGAAAATATGTTATATAACATTATGCCCACTCTATTGACTCAAAAGAAAATGTAAAAATTCAAAAGGGTTTGACAGCTGGGTGCAGTGGCTCTGGCCTGTAATCCTAGTACTCTGGGAGGCCGAGGTGGATAGATTGCTTGAGCTCAAGAGGTTGAGACCAGCCTGAGCCAGAGCAAGACCTGTCTCTACCAAAAATAGGCAGGTGCTGTGGCAGTTGCCTGTAGTCCCAGCTACTCGGGAGGCTGAGACAAGAGGATTGCTTGAGTCCAAGAGTCTGAGGTTGCCGTGAGCTATGACGCCACAGCACTCTACCCCGGGTGACAACGAGAGACTGTCTCAAAACAAAAATGAAAACAAAAACAAAACAAAAAGGTGAATGCAGGTAGTGATTGTGTCTTAGACATTTAATAACTATTAAGTTTGCCATTTTTAACTTAAAATGTCTGCTTTGAATGTACTTAATACCTTAAGAAGAATCTGCATACTGTTCATAATTATTTAAGCAATGAAAACTGACGAAGGTAAGTCCCAACGGTCACCAATTTTTAAGGAACATTTTGGGGATCAGTTTTTTAAATAATTATTGTTGGAATGGAATCATGAATAAATTAAAATAAGATGCTGATCAGCTTTGTGCCTGTGATCAGAGACAATTCCGAAAAAAACAAACAAACAAACAAAAAAAAAAACACTGACTTAAATGTGCCTGTTTTAAAAAATGTGCAAAAGTATCCCTAGGAATTATTTTGATAACTAGAATTTGGAAGTGCTCTCCTCTTTTGCCTATCATATGTAGAGTTAGAGCCTTCCAGAAAGGTCAATTTACCATCCGAGGTAATAAGACCCAGGTGGAAGCTGCAACAGTGCAGCACAGGTCAGGGAGTCCTGAAATCCACTGTATGAACAGAGAGCTCTAGATCTATGGAGAAAGCCGCACTCCTGCATCTGCAGTATAATATGTCTCCGTCATGGTAAAACTTAAAGACATTTAGAACTCTTATTTTTAAAAAAGTAAGATGTTGTTACTAAAGACAGGGCTTCTGCCAACAAAGACAAAGAGCAGGGAAGAGGACACAGACGCCCTTCAGAAAATCAGAGGCACGCAGCTGCCCGCTGAACGCTCACAACATCGATGGCCACAGCAGGTAACAGCCATTGATCCCAACTGGGGAAAAAACCCTCTGCAAAGAGGCCAGGCTTGTCAGCGACAAACAGCAGACAGAGGCCACCTGCCTTTGTGGAGATCCGCCCAAAGTGTAATTTAAAGAAACCAGAACACAGACAGAGACGAAAGAGGGTTTGATCCGGTCCTTCGTTTTATTTGTTTATTGCCTGTAGTTCTTCCGGCTCATTCTATAATTCTCTGTGATGTTTAACATATAAGGTTATTACTGTTATTGCTGAGGTTACGAGTTTACACAACCAGAAGACTCGCGCTAATTAAAAATGCCACCGTCATTCCATAATTTTTTAAAAGCCCAGTTTGTGGATTGTAAACATAAGAAATTGTCTTAACACAATAACTAAGAAAATGCCGAGAAGGATATGTTCACCTTTTTGATGAAAATATTTCAAATTGTATATCAGACCTGTACATTGTACCCCATGATTGCATTAATGTACACAACTATGATTTAATTTAAAAAAAAAAAAGAAAGAAAGAAAGAAATTACTTTTGGAGCAAATGTACCCTGACTGGCGATGTCATCCTAGGAACTTATTAATACTGATCAGAGTTATATTTTAAAGGCAATAAAATACATTTTCCTTAGTGTTAGATAAAAACTATATGCTCTCATATTACTGATGAAACTATGCCAAATATTAAGAAGATACGATTCAATGGTGCCTTGGGGTTATATTAATGTGTTACAAGAATGCTGATAAGAATATCAAAAATGTGAATCATTCACTGAAAGTATTTAGTAGAGTGATAATTGTTATTACTACCTTAAATGTAACTTCGGCATTAGATGAATTATATTAATAATTATAGCAATGTGATTTTTGGATAGTATTTTAATAACAAAAACATACTTATCCAAAGACCAAGTATTTTAATTCCAATAAAGGCTATAAAAATTAATTTATTGACATTCTTGCCATGCTGTATAAAGTACTAAGAATTTATACATAAAAAAGAAATGTTTCCTAACATTTCTTGAAACACATGAAAATTTTATTCAGCAGCCTGATTTTGGGGAAACACTGCAAAGCTGGGCAACCTAAAAACCACTGTGTCACTGCACTGCAGGAGAGGTTACTTACGACATGAAACTAAAGAATCGGACAGTATAATGTCGTAAAGACTCTTCAACTCTGAGAACTTGTGAATTAACACTCAACCCAGTTCAGTTATAAAATGATTTTATCGGCTCCTGAAGCTCACAGTCACCCATGTCAGCATCAGGGTACTTAAAGGAGATGGGAATCTAGTCGTTCCCCTGAGCAGGTGCAACGTGGCTGGTTTCATTCAGCCGGTGCTGCCTTCCAGCACCAGGTCGCGCCTCCTGTGGCTACTTGTGCAATTCAGGGACGTGCCCATTTGTGCAGGTGACCCTGCGGTGCAGTGGGAAAGGTAGGGGGCTGAGTCCTGGGCAGGGAGGATGTCTGCACATACCAGGCCAGGAGCCCCATGCTCTCCAGTGAGGAGTAGCAGCCCGTGTGCTTGGTTCCACACAGCCAGTGTATTCCCTGTTGCAGAAAAAGTTGGACAGTGAACTTTACTTTGGCTGGTAGGATAGGAGCTGCTTATCATGTGTCCCCCCACACACTCGGGCTCTTTGAGAGGCTCACGGGAGGTTCAAGAGCAGCAAGACTCTGGTTCCAAGCTAACCTCCGAACTACAAGGCAGGTCTGACCCAGGCAGTATAAAACAGAACCCGGATCATAACCTTCACCTCTTTGCCTTTTTCTTTTCATGACAATGGGGGTCTTTGGTTGTCTTGCTCTGTAAGCCTATATCTTGTTCTGATTCTGTAAACCTGTCCTCTTTCTCAATAAACCTTGTCTCATGCTTGCCTTAAAATGAAGTGAAGGTGACAGTGCTCCTGTCCTCAAGGTGAACTCCACATGAACACACAGCCCTACCGTCCTGCTCCACTAACTCAGAAAGCTTTCCTGAGTCCTGTCCTATCACCAGGATGCACCAGTAGACAGGACGGGCTGGTCCCTGCTTTCTGCCAACTGAGAGTGGGAGACAGAAGGGAAAATAAAGACAACATTAGATATCAGTAGACTCTAAGAGAAAGAAAAACAAAGGTAAACACGACAGAGGGACTGAAAGTGCAGCATTAGGTCGGCTGATCTCAGAGGGCCTTCAAAGGAGGCAGCGTCCGGGCTGACGTGAATGGGAAGGAGCCAACAGGTGGGGAGAGGTGTGTGAAGGGGATGTGCACAGCATCCTGGGTCAGAGCAAACTCCCAGGCTAAATGAGTACGCACAGCCTAGCTAAAAACAGTAAGGAAGCCCTGGTGGCTATCAGGTGGAGAGGATGGAGATAAGAGAGGTGCGCAGCCAGCTCCAGAATCGCCATGTGATGCACCGTAAGGAATCCACATCTCTCTTCCTTTTCTAGAAAGGTCTGGGTCCCTTTTAGGCCACAAAATGACATGGTAAAATTTATGGTTTAAATTTATGGAAAGTGTGATTCACACCCTATAAACCATAAATACAAAAATCTTATAACTATAAATATAAAAAATTCATTCACTGACTACAAACAACAGAATTCGGGGGAAATTTATCACAACAGTGTGGCTTTGGGAGGGTGAAAGGAAAAATGAAATACTGAGAGATCAGTGCAGGTGAAAGTGGTGAGATGGGAGCTTGATGTTGGAGCTGCAGGGATCCATAGGATGTGGTGAGAGAGGTTAAAATGACTCCCAGGCTTCAGACTTCATCAACGTTTGGATGGTGTTGCCCTCGGCAGAGTCAGTGAACCTGCTAAGCACTCAGAGCTCCTGCGTGTGTAGCTGCCGTGTTTATACATTCACAAACTTTAAAATCCAAGGACATGGCAATTCCTTTACATACTGGAATCAGTTCTAAATATAACATTTCTATAACTTGTGGCAGAGTCAGGAAAATTTTATTTTATTTTGTGCTACTATCCCCATCCAGAAAGCCATTTCCCCACTCCCCAAACTGGTAAATGTTACCACTTGTTAAAAGAATTTTTTAACTGAAATGTCACCTAATCTCTAACTTGTTCCCAATCTATAATTTTCAATGGAAAAGTCATTATTTTATCATCTCCATTCCGAAAAAAGCCTGCGTGTTTATCTACCTGTTACAACTGATAGAACATACCATCATTAATTCTCACTCTCCAAAGTACATTATTCACAGTACTTTTATAAAATTTATATTACACATATGGTATGATTTGTGTGCTTTTCTCAGATATGATTTTTGGAGTATTTAGATCAGTATAACAGAGAGTTGGTGATAGCATGAAAGCAATTCTTTGAGCCTCCCCTCAGCCATAATGAATCAGAATCTTTAAGAGTGAAATACGTAATCTGCATTGTAACAGGCTCCCCATGTGATTATGCTCACACCCCTGTGTGAGAGCCTCTCTGGGCTAGACTCTATGTTCTCAGGCAATAAAAATAAGAGTGTATTTTGTATCACAGAATCTGTCAGTGCTTGGCCTAAGGTAGGTGCTGTTTGTTTTTTATTGCAAATTATTGGTTTCAATTGATCTGCCCAAATTGCTACATAAAAGCATTTGGCTACTTATTTACAACAGGGACCTTGCCCAACAATGCAAACACTGTAACCTAGTCATTTGTACCCTCATAGTAATCTGAAATTTAAAAAAAGAAAAACAAAGATTTGTCTAAAGAAATTTGTAACAAATTTCTCATAGCAGGGTGGGAATTTGTTTTCGTCAATACACGGTGACTCACAACAGCTCCTTCCCAGGCAGTCAGAAGAAGCAAACAAAAGTTTTGAAGCTGCTTCAGACTTTGATGTGAGTATGTAACTAATTACAGAGCCCAAATATTTATCATCAATGGATTGATTTTCCACTAAAATTTTTTTTTTTTATATCTGACAGATTCTCAAAATAAATGCTTGTGGAAGGGATCTCAGCTAGCCAAGGAGTATTAATCATAGAGTTTAGGGCAAGAGACCTATAAATCTAATACATATAGGCAAGCGTATGTATTAAATTAATTAATGTAATTAAATTTCTAGCAAAAAAGCCCACTTTGACAAGTATTCCTCTTAAACTGTGAGTTCCCTAAATCCAGGGAACTAAACTTCTATGTCCCTTTCATCCCCAAGCCAGAGAGTTAATTTATTCAACACATGTCTCGAATTGCCTTAATTTCTTTTTTCTTTCTTTTCTTTTCTTTTCTTTTTTCTTTTCTTTTCTTTCTTTCTTTCTTTCTTTCTCTTTTGATAATTTTATTCATTTTTCTCAAATCCATTAACATTCTCCATTTTCCAGATTTTTTCCTTAACATAAAAACGGGTGAATTCCATTCATTCACTGACACCTTTATATGATTTAATGCTAATTGTTCATTGACTAATTCATGAAGTGCCTATAATTTGTCTTTGGAAAGGGACCCCTGCTCCACCCAGATGGGAACATCAGATTTCCATGTTAAAGGTAAAGCAAGGAGCTCATCAATGGCCCCTATAGAAAATTTTCTGGAAGAACTGGATAACCGAGTCCTGTCCTATCATTACCTGTCCTGGTTACTTCAGGTTTGTTTGTTTTTAATTTATTTTTTAATTGTTAAATCATAGCTGTGTACATTAGTGCAATCAAGGTTTACAATATGCTGGTTTCATATAAAATCTGAAATAATCTCATCAAACTGTTCAACGTAGCCTTCATGGCATTTTCCTAGTTATTATATGAAGACATTTGTATTCTGCATTTAGTAGGTTTCGCCTGTACACATTCTAAGATGCACCATAGGTGTGGCCCCACCCATTGCCCTCCCTCCACCCTGACTTCCCCCCTCCCTTCCCCTCCCTTGGCCCTTTCCCCATAGTCTTGTGATATAGTTGGGTTATAGCCTTCATGTGAAAGCTATAGTTTA
>CAUYPK010025535.1:0-10742 GCA_963574355.1 Loris lydekkerianus | reverse complement strand
TGTGCTGGAGTTCTGAAACTGTCTGCTATCTGAATTTCAGAATCTCTTGGCATATCTGGAAAGTTCTCCTTCATAATCTCATGGAGAAGAGACTCTGTGCCTTGTGAAGCCACTTCATCACTTTCGGGGATCCCTATAAGACCAATATTGGTTTTCTTTGAATTATCCCAGAGCTCTCTGAGAGAGTGGTGTGTTTTTGCTCTCCATTTCTCTTCTTCTTTGAGGGTTTGGGAGCGTTCGAAAGCTTTGTCTTCAATGTCAGAAATTGTTTCTTCTGCTTGCTTCATTCTGTTACTGAGGGATTCTACTGTGTTTCTTAGATCTTTGAGGGATACAACTTCTTGTCTCAATTATTCAAAATCTTTGGTCATTTGCTCTTTGAATCCGTTGAATTCTTGAGATAACTTTTGGAATTCTAATTCAATCTTGTTTGCTATCCAGATCCTGATTTCAAGTTCTTACATCTCAGCTATTTGTTTGTGCATGGGGTCTTGTGGTGTTTCTGCCCCATTGATCCTTGGGGGAGTTGATCTACTCTGGTTATTCATATTGCCAGAGTTTTTCTGTTAATTTCACCTCATGATTGTTTTTCACCATTGCCTCTGGCTATCCTCAGTGTTGGGGAGGTGTCTCTCCAAGATTAGACCCCAGTGGGATCACTCTATTGTTGCTGGATCTTTGTACAGAATGACTGTGTGTAGTTCCTCTGGGGCTGCTCTAGCTAGGGAGTTCTGGTTGTGCAAGCAGCTCCGGTGTGTGACACACCCGGATCCAGCAACAGGGCTGGGGGTGGTGCACACAGTTCTGGGAGTGCCTGGTGCCCAGTGACTTTGGCACAGAGATCCCAAGGCTCCAGCACTCTCTGGCCAGGAGAAGGGCTCTGTGCAGAGGCAGGGAGGGCTCCAGAGGGCACGCAGCTACCACAGTCCCTGGCCAGAGGAACGGGCTTATGTGGAGGCTGGGAGGACAAAGGAGGGAGGATGCAGGGTTGCGTGGCTCCCGCAGTTCCTAGTCAGGGAATGTGGAGGCCCGGTGGGTGCGGGTCACTGTGTGGGGTCGCTGCACTGTTCTTATGGAGGTCTGGGCGGTGCCAAGCCAGGAGTTTGAGGTTGCTTTGAGCTGTGACGTCACGGCACTCTACCCAGGGCAACAGCCCCAGGCTCCAATGTGCCAAAACTGTCCCACTCTGCCCCTAAGGATTAAGGCTGTAAGACAGCTCACTCCCTGCCTTTAGGCTGCTCAGTTACTAGTTTACTTTGTGCTGCCCAATCCTTGCTCTGGGACCTGGAGCGCGGAGCTTGCTGGAGCAGTTCTTTCACAATGGCTTACTTTGCCCAGCTCAGTGGCTCATTCTGGGGTCCCAGACAATGCCCAATGTTCTCCACACTCCTGCTCAAGCTCCCCAAGGCAGCTCAACTGAGTGCCAAGTCCAAGAACACCAAAACAGTTCACAGGTAAGGCCTTTCTGGTTTACAGTCTCACTGCTGCTTGTACTCACGGTTGCCAGCATGATTAGGTCAATCAAACACAGGCAGCCACTTGCCAGTTTTCCACTGTTTTTGTCCTCCTCCTGGGGTCCAGAAGTCCCTTTCTGGCTCCCTGTATCCTCAAAGGGATGATCATAGGCAGATCCCACCAGCCAGAGATGCCTGGAGTCTTGTCTCCCCAGACTTGCTGTACCCAGTTACAGGGAATCTGTTACTCAGCCACCATCTTTAATCCAATCTCTTGTAATTCAATTTTTAACTGTATCTATATTCTAGGCCTATTGTCTCCAATTATTAGTTAGTTTTATAATCACATTGTTTTATTCTACTTTTTCATTTAATGTTGTTGCTTAATAATATCTGTTTCATTGAATTCATATTTTTATTGGACTCCTCTTAGCATGAAAGTTGTATAGGCTTATTTTATCTTATTTGTATTATACTTTCTAAGTATACATTTCTGTACTTTATTCTAAATCCTGTAGCATGTTTTTACTGCAGCAATTGTTTTGTCAGTTTATTTCTTGCTCAATAGGCAAATATCTCAATTGCTTAATTTTTCATAAAAATTTTGATATCTTCCACCACTCATTTGGGCCCTAGGAACAGTGTTAAAGCATCTGTGTGCTACCTGGGGGGAGAGTATTGCTTTAAATCCAATTTGTGTAGTGTTGTGAGAAGTGACAGGAGAAGGGGTTTTATTTTCTTTTGCCTCATCAACCAGACATCTTTCGTATACAAAGGCCTGCACACCACTAAACCTTGACTGCTAGGATTTTGTTTTCTTACTTTTGTTTTTTTGAGACAGGGTCTCTCCCTGGTACCTGCATTAGGGTGCGGTGGTGTTATCATAGCTCACTGCAAACTCAAACTCTTGGGCTCAGTGATCCTCAGCCTCACAAGTAGCTGGGACTATAGGCATGTACCACCATGTCCTCCTAATCTTTAGACTATTTTATAGAGACAAGATGAGTGCCCAGGTTTGTTTTGCAAACACATCTTGAATTATGGCTTAAGGTTATACCTTAATTCTTGCTTTTTTTTGTTGTTGTTATAATGACTTTTTAATATTAAATTAAAATAATTCTATAGGTAATAAGAAAAAAAATCGATGATCTAGCTTCTTTTTATTACCTTATCACAGTTGATTTTTCTAGATTTTTCTATTTGGCTTGAATAGTTTGTTAAACATTTTCCATTTTATTATTTCTTTACTAATTCTTCTTGGTTTGTGATTAATTTATTTTTATTATTTTACAAAATGAAATATTATTTTTCTTCTATAGAAGATTTTAATTTGACTTTTTTTTATATTTTAAGTTTCCTTAATTCATTCAGTTTATATTTCATTATATAATTTTTTCTCTTATCTCACAGTAAATCTGTGGTAATAGTCCATATAGGTTGATACAATATGCCATTATTTTATGAAATAGGTTTTGTTTTCTTTAGGAAAAAATAATTATTTCTCCAAGTAGATATTAATATTTGTCCCTAACTACATCACATGGTAGTTAGAGAATGTGGTATATTCATTTCTGTTTCTTAATTTTGAGATTAAAATTATAGCATAACATTTGATACATTCACAAATAGACTGAATCAAAAAATAAAAATTGTAGATAACTCTTATAATCAGTCAAAAGGGAATCATGGCAACAAATTTTACAGTAGAGAATGTAAAGCAGTTACTATAAAGAACTTGATGCTAATGAATTGAAAGCATAGATTATATGGTTAAGTAGCTAGAAAAATATAAGTTATCAAAACTGATATAAAAAATAGAAAGTCTGTCTCTCGAGCCTAGGAGTTTGAATTTGCCGTGAGTTATGATGACACCACTGCACTTTAGCCTGGATGACAGAATGATATCTTATCTCAAAAAAAAAAAAAAAAAAATAGACAATATGAATGGTTGCATATGTATCATATTTATACATAATGTACATATATATTACATGTGTGATATATACAATTAATGGTCCATATCCACAAGCGTGGATTGAGCCAACTTCAAATCAAAGACATTAAGGGGTAAAGAAAAGAATGAATGGTTGTGTCTGTACAGAACAGATACAGACTGTTTTCTTACCCTTATTCTCTAGACAACACAGTATAACAACTCTTTATATGATATTTACATTGTATTAAGTATCTCTAAGCAATTTAGAGATAATTTAAAGTGTACAGGAGGATGTGCATAGATTATAAGTAAATATTATACCATTTTGTGTAAGAGATTTGAGCATCTGTGGATTTTGGTATCTGTCAAGTGTCCTGAAATGAATCTCTCATTCAAAATAAAAACAACAATGATATATATACTACATGGCATCTATTATTAAAAATCTTCCCCAAAGTGGGAAATAAATAGGCCCACATATCTCTCAGAATAATTATACCAAATTTTTAAGGAAGACATAACTTCAAGTTTACCCAAACTCCATATTTCAGAGAAAAACAGGGAATAATTTCTAACACATTTTATGGGCCAGTACAAACTCCATACCAAACCAAACTGCAAAATTTGCAAATAATGTTGTAGCAAACCAAATTTATACATACACCTCATGGCAAAGTCAAATTTTTCTAGGACTGCAAGATTAGTTTAACATTTGAAAATTCAATTGAGTTCAACCCATTAATAGACAAAGAATAAACATATGATAACTTTAATAGATTCATAAAAATCATTTCATAACTCTTAATATTAAATAACTATTAAAAACAAAAACTTTTCAAACTCAAAATAGACTATTTATTTTTCAATTTTATAAATGACATCTACATACACTCAATATGAATTTCTTGTTTAATGGTAAAAAATTGTAACCTTTTTTTCTGAGATTAGGCATAAAACAAGGACTTCTGCTCTTTTCAACTTGTCATCATTTTATGAAGTTTCATATGCAGAGTTTTTCAACCTCAGCATTATTTGGGGAAGATCACTCTTTGTTGAGGGGCCGTATTTGCATTGTAGGATATTTAGCAGCGTGTCTGGTCTTTGTTCCTGGACACCAGTGTCACTTTGCCCTCACTCTGGTGTGATGATCTAGAATGTTCCTACACCTGGCTAATGTCCTCTGAGAGTAGAGGATAATCACCCCCCAGTTGAGACCCACTGTTCTATCCAACTCAACTGAACTAGAAGAAAAGGGGTATGTAAACTGGCAAATAGGTATTCAAATGTTTGTTATATATTTGCATATATAGCAAATCCAAAATCTTATAAATTATGAAATAAATAATTGAGTTCAGGAAGGTTGCTTGACCCAAGGTCAATATACTCTCTATATAAAAACATACTTCAATCTAAAAGAATAATACAATTAAATTAAACATACTGCTTTTTAAATTCCCATAGTAAAAATGTTAGAAGAAATCTAATAAATGGTATATATGTTCTCTCAAGAGTATAATAATATATTTATTAAGATAAATTTTAAAAGACCTAAATAAATGAGAAGATATGTTCATGGGATACATGACTCACTATTGAAAAAACAAATCACTGTCTAAATAGCTTTACAGTGTCAAGGAAATCCTATGAAAATGCCAGCAGGTGTGCATGTGTTGACATTTGAATGCAAAATTAATATAAAAATGCAAATGAACCATAAGGAAGCAAAACCCTTGTAAAAGAAAAATAAGAAGTGGAAGGTTTATGCAACCAAGTGTCAGCACATTGTAAATTATACGTATTCAGATCTGGTATTGGTATAAGGAAAGAGAAATTTACCAATGGAATGATAGCTTAGAAATAAACTCACCCTACGAGGACACTGGATTTCTGACAAAGGTGGTATCACATAGCAATGAGGAAAAAATAGCCTTTCAATAAATAGTACGTACAACATCTGTTGGAAATCCACAGGCAGAAAAATGAAACTTGGCCTCTATTTTACATCATATACAAAAATCAATTCCTTGTGTATTGCAGGTCTAAATATGAAAGCAAAACAATAAAGTTTCTAGAAGAAAATACTGAGCAACATTTTCATGATCTTGGGATGGGCATATATTTTTTAAACATAATGCAAAAAGCACTAATCCTACAGGAAATGATTTTAAATTGGACTGTATTAAAACTAAATATATTCTTTATACAAAGTTAAGACAATCCAAAGACACACTGTGGAGCAAGATATTTGCAATGCATACAAGGGATAGAAGACTCAGGCATATATAGCACTCCAAAAGTCATTAAGAAAAGACATTCCTTAGGACAATGGATACAAGGCAGGAGCAGGCACTAGGTAATGTGCCTATGAGAAGGGACTCAGTTCCAACGGCTGTCAGGGAATCACAGGGTTGCTACTAAAGGAAATGCCATTATCCTCCTACCTGCGTGTCTCAACTCCAAAGACTGACAGTAATAAAAACTGGCAAGAATAGTTCTCTCAGGGAAGGAAGCAGGAAATAATGATTCCGGGGCACCGTGAACTGAGCTTGCAGAGGACTGAAAAGCTTTTATTTTTTTGGCTGCATAATGGCTACATGGGTGTCCGCTGTGGGATAAGTCATTGAACATTATATTTCTTCTGTGGACTTTTTATTATTATTAATTTATACTTTAATAAAAAATGGTCTGTTTATTTTAAATATGTATTTTTTTACATTTGAGAATAAAGGTATTTAAAATGTAACTAGTAAAATCAAATCTACTAACTGTGTTATCCAAATTCTGCATACCTTAATTACATTTGCTACCTTAACTTCTTTAAGATTGATTGGATTTATTAAAGTCTCCCTCTCTTATTCTACTTCTGATCTTTATTCAACCTTTCCTGTCCCCTTTATTCTTTTATTTATTCCAAGGAAACGTTATTGAATATATTAAATTTGTTCTTGAATTGTCTCATTTTTGTTGTGAACATATCCTACTTTTGCCTGTTCAATAATATTTTTGTCCAATAGTAATTCTTACAAATCCTTTTCTTCTATTTTTGGTTCGTTTTGTTTATTTCTATTGTTAGAAATAGAATAAATTTAATTTCTGTTAATATCTATTGTTCAGTTCTATTCTTTTATTTTTCTTAAGGATGCTCTTTGCCCTTTTTACTTTTGTATATTCTAATGTTTTGAAAGTTCTTGGTTGTATTTTAAATTTTATTTCCAGTTTTCAAAAGACATTCAATTGTATTCATTTTCCTAATTATTGGGGTGAATTTTGGGAAATATATTTCATATTTCTGTATTTTTTTTACAGGCTCTTATCCTAATCTAATTGCTATTTAGCATTAAAATTTTAAATCTGGTTTCTTTGTTCATCACCGGCAAGCCTGTGTTGCATTGGTACTTAGGGGGGCACGTGGGTAAATAATTTCCATGCCGACTTGGTATTTGAATCAGGTAGCGCATACAGATTTTATTTGTATGGATTACCGACTTGGGTGGTTGTCAAATTGTTTCAGATAAAGAGCTGGAAGAGAGAGTGATGTGAGAGCCGTTGCTCTTCTCCCAGAGCACTCTGCCTTTTCCAGGGCTGCTCTGCTTCCGTCTCTGACTCCATCACACTTGAGAGGCTGAGAGGATGAGTAGAGTGGGCTCACACAGCCATGTACACTTGCCCCGATTCTGTCTGTAGGTTTTCCATCCATCTCCTCATAACTTAAAAGTCAGCACAATGTAAAAGAGTATGGCTTTTACCTTCTTTTGTGAGTACTCACATTTTTTTATTTTAAGTTGAGGTTTGATATGTGGGGAGAGTATTTCATTTTTCAAGCAGAGTTAGGAGATGGTGTGTTGAATCCTTCTATAGAGATATTATTGCAAACTGAGCTCCAAAATCTGCTTTAAAAGAAAATTATGATTTAAAATTAGAAAAATAGAGAAAAGCCTAAAAGCCTGCGAATCCTGAGAGAGAGACACAGGGGAGAGAGAGGAAGAGAGAGGAATCATTTGGGGAGAGGGATTGTCACAAACAGTCTTTTCTGCTTTTCGCAGCCAGAGTGACTAGCAATGAAAAGTAGGTGACACTTGTATCAGTAAGAACAGAAACATGTTGGAAACGGTCAGGCAACATCTCAAGAATTTCACCTGCAAAACTCTTTACATAGGAAGAAGAAAGCAAATAATTAGGAAATGAGGACATAAGAGAGGTGATGAATGGATGGGCTTTTGTCTTTGTTTATTTTAAAATGCTTGCTATAAACAAGGGTAGACAAGGATTCCATATTTATTGAATATGGAATAAATATGGAATATGGAATAAAATGAATATTGAATATTGGATTAAATACTTATCAGACTTTCATTTAATTTTCATAATAATATTATTACATGGGATTACTTTCTCCATCCTATGCGTGAAAAATGCAAGATACATACAGTTTAAATAATTTGCCTCAGGACACAGAGCTGCCTTCATTTCTCCCTGGCATGTTCTGGAGACACAGACCATGTTCTCCACAGTCAGGCTGACACCTTCTATTGGGTAACCTTACTTAAATTTTGGAAATATTATTTATTAAATGTATAATGAAGTTATAAAACATATGCATTCTTATGTAAATGTAAACACAGCCCATGTGTTGTTAAACAGGATTGTGGGGTATGTACTTACTTTCTCTGAGTCACACACCTAAAGTGAATACATTTTCCAGGTCCCTCCTGGTTATTGTGGAAACACTGGTTCTTTGCAGGTCCCTTCTGGTTATTCTGAACTGTTGTCCCCACGCCAGTGAAGACATACTTCCTCTGGCAAACTGAAGAATATCTCTTAAACTATGTCAGGAACTTCATACATTTTTATGAAATAAAATATCACATAAATAAGAATGAGTGTTAAAAGAAAAATCCTTAAGGAAGTAAAAATAGAAGCATTTCACCAAGGTGTCTGTGTTATCATAAAATAGTTTTTCTTCTTTCTATTTTACCTAAGTTAAATTCCAGCTGGCTTTAAAAGTGTATATTTTGAGATTCTTATTAATAACAGAAAAAAAACTTAGTTTTTTTTACAGTGAGAAAAAGGGCAGATTATTAATGAGGATATTAATTTTGTAAAGGCAATAGCACTGAATTATAGTTCATATAAAAGTGCTCTGAGTGATCGTATGAATTACATTACCGTGACCTGAAAGCCCAACTTAATTATTAACCTTAACGTAGAAGGAACTGATGATGTTACCTTCAGAGTTTCTGGCTAGAAGAGGACACTTGGCCAGCGCCAAGAATTCCTGGGCTTGCCAAGAAGTACTGCGTTCCTGCCGATGTGATGAATTACAGTCTGACGAGCTGGTTTTATACTACAGACCGCGATTTTTCCTTGAACCTCCCTAAACCTAACTAACATAAAATCAAGAACATTAGAAAGAAGTTGAACATCTCCGAGAGTTTAGAAAGAAGTTGAACATCTCCGAGAGTGTAAAGATCAAACACTTTACATATTGCAGTGGTTTCATACATAGAGAAAAAGTGGGGCTTCTAGCTAAGGTACCCTGTTCGTAACCGGCCAGGTGACATTCAACACTCTGCACAGAGGACACAGGGACACCGCGTCCCCGTTGGACCCCAGAGCGATGTCCCTGTGCCCAGGCAGCACTGCTCGGGATGAGTTTTAAACTTACGTCCTTCTCCTGCGTGCTTAATTATGTCACTTCCACTTTTGTCCTAAAGGGAGGAGGGGAAAGGGTGTCCTAGTTACACTAAGTAAAACAAAACAAAGCATTTTGTTCTTAAACTCTCTACAGAAAGGTATTTCTCTCCACGCGCGTCTTCCTGCTGCCTCTCTCTCTCCACCTGACCACACTGTAGAAAACATTACACAGACAACACGCAGCACGGCTCGGGGATGCCCGGCCTTTCCGTAACCTGGTTTAGAAGATGTTTTCTCAAGTCTGATGGTCCAAGTGGGAAGCCGAATGTGAGGCAGGGGCGCTCCGTCTCACTCAGGCCCGGGCACCTGTCTCTGCTTGGATGGACCCTTCCTCTTCCTGGAACGAGCAGAGGAGGCGGGAAAGGACAGGAGTCCGGGTTTGCACGCGAGCAGCTGGTGCGCGCACCGCCCTGAACGCGCGCCCAAGGGTAAGGCTGGCTTTATTATTTATGTATTTAGTATTTTCAAAATCAGTTCACGGAGGAAGGAACCAGCTGGGGGGTTAGTACCAGGATCCAGCGGCCAACCTGGGCACAGGGCAAGCGCATTATCGCCCTCTTGCTGATGTGTTTTGGGAGGGAAGCAAAGGTTGCTGCAAACCAGAGTGATCTGAGCTCATTCTGCCTGCGGGGCTCACCCCCAGACAGGCGCTGGTCACTGCTCCCTTCCAAGAGAAAAACCACAGAAAGGAAGAAGTAAGACTCCGTTTGCTTTTCTGATACGTTCTTTTCTCTAAGTTTCTCAGGAGTAAACCTTTAGAATGAAAGCCCACTGGAGAAACTAGCTTTACCTCATGATGTGGCTAATTTAAGAGCAGCTCAAAGGCCTGATCACTGTCATCTATTCCTGGCTCTCTGATTGAGCAGACGGATGAAGTGCACTTATAGCTGACAGATGTGGAAATCCATATATAGCCGGACGAATCTCCAGTGGCTACTGATGCGAAGTAATAGGAGTTGTTTCTGCGGAGGTCAGTCGAAATTTGCATTTGGATTTTTTTCCTGGGGTGCTTTTAATGATAGGAGCAGGCCCTCAGGCTCTTGTAGTAAAATGTGCCCTCCAAATTTGTCAATTATGTTAAGGAAAAATCTGGGTTGAGAAAATGTTAAGAGAAAAATGTACTCTGAATATTTACCACTTGTAGAGAGAGTGGCTGTGAGATAACTGAATGAGCATGGTGACATTAATCTACCCTTGGAATTACTCCATTAATTGACAATTCAATTATCAAAATTAGAGTTCATTAAAGGTAAAATGTTTCTTCTGTAAATTTCATCTCCTGTACAAGATAATACAAAATATGATGTTCACAGGGGACACTATTTTATCCAGTTGATTCTTTTTATGGCTTACATTTCTGAATACTAATTCCTTTCTTTCTTTCTTCCTTTCCTTTTTTCTTTTTCTTTTCCTTTCCTTTCCTTTTCCCTGTCCCTTTTCCTTTTCCTTTCCCAGACAGAGTCTCACTTTTTTACCCTGGGTAGGGTCACAACTCACAGCAACCTCCAACTCCTGGGTTTAGGTGATTCTCTTGCCTCAGCCTCCAGAGGAGTATCTCAGACTACAGGTGCCCGCCACAAAGACCGGCTTTTTTTTTTTTTTTTTTTTTTTATTGTTGTTGTTGTTGTTGTTGTTGCAATCTGGGGGTGGGGGGGTGG
>CAUYPK010025534.1:0-11654 GCA_963574355.1 Loris lydekkerianus | reverse complement strand
TACATAGATGTATTAAGATTATAAAAGTATCCAATGTACTCAGCCCTACTATGAAGCTAAACTATAGCTTTCACATGAAGGCTATAACCCAACTATAGCACAAGACTATGAGGAAAGGACCAAGGAAGGGGAAGGGAGGGGCGAGGTTTGGGTGGAGGGAGGGTGATGGGTTGGGCCACATCTATGGTGCATATTTTTATCTATAATAATAAATAAATAAATAAATAAATAAATAAAATAAAAGATTATACCCAACAAGAGTAATATAGATAACCTCATGATTGAAGATGTGGGAAACTGAAGAGGCATGCAAATTTTCATTGGGGCTTTCATTAGCCTTATGTGCAATAATGAATTTTGGGGTATTCATTCTAACTATTACATTTCTATGTCTTATGTGTTAGGGAGCAGAGGATGAAGGATTATGACAAAAGGAGAGAGGAAACTTCGTCCTCTGGATTCTGACATATCAGAGGCAAATCATTACAGCAAAATGCTATAGGCTATCACATTTACTCTTTACCATGGGAATTTTCATTAGTTTGTGTGATAATTTCTCCATAATAAATTAGGAGATCATAATTATCCTTCTGTCATGCAGCTGTTGTAAGAATTCAGTTAGGTAGAGTAGGGTAAAATAGTCAGCAGTGACTGGCGCACAGTAAGATTTTAAGAAAGGGTAACCTATAATTTGTTACAGTTGACAGCTCTCCTTTGAAACACTCTGTTGAAAAAGCAAACAGTAGAATGGCATACAACCACAACATGGCTCCTGGCCTCATTTTTCCTCAAATTTATGCTTGAGATATACTGCTAAGTTTTAGTTTTCTGTGACCTTCAATTTTAGGTCCTGTTTTTCTAGAATCCATGATGTAATCTAAGAGGATCAACTTCATTTTCTAGCACATTATTTCTCAGACTTGATCCTTTCAGGGAGTCTGCCAAGTCAAAAACTATTTTCAAAATAATATGTCATTCGTATTTCCTCTCCAAATTCTCATACAAACGTGGAGTGTAGTTTTCAACAGGCTACAAGAAGTGTGATGTTCCATGTGTGATATCACAACAATTCAATATAGAGACAGACATAGGAATCTATAAGCCAAAATTAAAAGGGTTTGCAACATCTAAAACAATGTGACTCTCTTTTTTTTTTTTTTTTTTTTTGGTGGAAAAGAAGATGTAGCTTTTTAAAAATAACATGCGATTTATGTCTGTATCTGATAGGTTAATTATGGCTATTTTCAAAATGTTAATGAATGCATATTTTTAAATTATCTGTTTTAATCTTATATCTGAATAATAGTACACAAAACCTCTTTAAGTTCTTAATTGTATTTGAGAATATAAAGGGGTCCTGAGTCTCAAAAATTTTGATAATCATGGTAACTTTCAAATAAAATTCTTTCTTTATTAGTACATTTTGTTAAAGTACATTACAAACATTTTTGACATCAGTGAAAGATTCCGCCACATTGTTAACAGAAAGGATTGGAAATATGTGCAGGTTATATTTTGTTTTTATCCCCTGGTGAAGACAGACACATGAAGTTTGTCTTTCCAGGTTGTTAATCTAACAGAGTATAATGGCATTAGAAGGTGATTTATAATTTGTTTGCTTCTTGTGCGCTTTCTTTTTGCTTTCCTGTTTTGTTTTGTTTTGTTTTGTTTTGTTTTTTCCACCACAGGGAAGACATAAGAAAGAATTACTTGCAGTCTCCTGGGAAAGCAGTATTCCCCACAGGATTTTCTAATCAATACTGCACTTTTAACTACACAAAATTGACTGAAGAAAAAAAATGTCATGCAGATTCCTGCCTCAACATGTTGAGAATGAAAGGTTTTTCAAGAACGGGAATGTACCATGTTAGCATGATTATATATACTATTATTTATATAGTATATAATTTGTATAAGCAATAAAATTTGGAAATTTCTGATCATTGAAAGCATATTTAAGTCAGTTATAAAAGCTATTTTGTGGTGATGAGTTTCCTCTTGTAACTTTAATTGACATTCCTTTCACATTTATGTGATATCAAATGACAAGTTATAATTCCATGATGTAATGACTAGGTAACCAATCAAATATGCTTAGGTAAATTTTGGTGTAATACAAAATTATTTGTTGCTATTTTCCATTTCACTTTAGTGACACTAAATTTATATATGTATATTTGTGAAATATAAAAGAAATCCACCATTTTTAGCTACAGAATAATATACATAAGAATAGATGACCCATATTGTAGTTCTCACCTTGTATAAATCAACAGAGTAGAATTTTGGTCATGAAAGTTCTTGTATTCTGTCTTGGAGCTAAAAATGTCTTCACTCACAGAGCAAAATCATAACATTGCTCATAAGTAAGGTTGTTATATTATGTTCCGCTAAAATAGGACTTGTCATTCTTTCATTCTCACTAGAAAGGCTTTTGGGAGAGATTGTGTCAAGCTCTTTCTTTTGGTGCTCTTAATCCAGGAAATGGGTACACCCACTTGAGTAGTATTATCAAAAAGCAAGCCTTTTAAGTAAGCATGGAATCTCCTGAATTTTCAAAGTTGCACTAGAAAAACTAAATCCAAGTCTGTAATTTCATATAATAATTAGCAGGGCAAATTTTATAACACACACAATTTTTATTAGCATTCTAAATCATATTGGTTGGGAATTACATATATAATTATGTATATTCATTTGCACATGTGTATGTACATAGACATATATACAGACTCATACATGCATGTACACACACATATGTGGAGATACACTTGGAAATGGATATCTCTTATCTGGTCACTTTTAAATTAAAAAAATGTTTTTAGTATGGTCATTTTAAAAGCTAAGGTTGATGTAAGTTTTTAACAGAGAAGTTAGTGAAGTGCCCAATGCAAACACTAATGGTTTAATTATAATTTAATTGGCACAATGTATTAGCTATTAGAAAACATATCGTCACCTCCCCAGTGCTACTTCTAAATTTTATGAATTTAGAAGCCTTATTCTCTGAAAATTCTTTTTAATTTTATATATTAGCTCAATAGTATTGTGATGGAATAATCTGAGAATTTTTAATCTGAGAATAATTATAAAAGGTCACTAGATTGACATACGTTCTTCTATGGTTCTCAGCCTTTCTCACGTGGTACCTTAATTGTGGCTGTTACCACTTTAAATAATTTTAGCCTAAGGAAGTTAAGTTTGCCCGCTTCTTATATCCATGTCCCCCCACTTTAGTGATACTGGAAATCTCATATTACAGATAAAAAAGTTAATTTCATTATGATGTTATACTATAGAAACTTTGTTGTATAATTTCACTGCATTTCTACTTGTATTTTTAATTTGTTAGCGTTAATCAAATTTTGTATGAAAAGGCACAAAAATATTTACAAAGAATAAAATAGGCAATTTTAATAAATACGGATTTATTGTTACTTTCAAATTATTTATATGTCATAGGAAGCCAATATTTTTCAATATGTGTTCTATTAAATATTGATAGTATAGATATTCATTAAAATAACACCATGTTCTAATAAATTTAGAAAATGTTGTGTTATTTCCTGATCCATTCCATAACAGTAATGGACATTACTTCTTGAACTTAATATTCATCTTCTTGAACATTAAAATTAGGAAATGTGCAGTTCAGATAGAACTTCCAATAAATATAATTGTTTAAATTCCTGTAATTTATTGCCTAAGTAATGTAAATACTTATTATTAACTTAGACCTGAAGGCACCTGAAGTCATTTTTCACTAAATAAACATTAAGAATTACTGTATTCGATTATATGTATTAGTTCTTTCACCCTTTGAAAAAGAAAACTAATTATACTGAACATTTTCACATGAATTTTAAAAATAATATAGTAAAATTATTCCAATGAGAAAAATTTGGACTTGAACCTAGCAGACTGAAAGTTTCTTTAGATTGAAAGTTTAGGTCAGTATTAAATCTTATTCACATATATATTTCTAATCCTTTTAAAATGTTTGGTATTTACTAGGCCCTTTAAAATATTTGTCCACACATGAGTGAGGTATGTGTTCCCTAGAACATTGTCTTGTTAGAGTTCTGTAAACTAAAATAATGAGTAAAAAGAACTGAAAGTTGACCTACAGAAGTACAAGGCACTGTCTCCTAGGTGTAGATATTAAAATGCCTAGCAAAATATGTATTATTAAATTCCATTACATTTATTTAAACTATAAACTCTTGTCCAAATCTAGACCTAATATTCATGTTTTTAAAAATGATTTTATAATTATTTATAATTAATAAAAATGATTTTATAATTAATTTTATAATTATATAATTAATAATAAAATATTATAATATTTTATAATATACATTAATAGCATGTTTTTAAAAATGATTTTATAATTAATAAAATAATACAGTTTTAACACATAGAAATAAGCAAAATGACAGTATGAAATGTATTATCATTTTCAACTCTGTTTCTAATACTAACATGCCAGAAATTTTACCACTGATTCTCTTTTGGATAAATTCTTCTTGGCTAGAAACAAACATGCAAACATAAGACACAGATAGAATAAAAAGAGAAGTGGTTCTCATAAACATGTAATTTATACCTGTTATTCTAATTTTTCTAATAGCATTCGAAATTTGTTTTTGAATCTTTAGTTTGGTATTATTCTAATTATTATTCATGAAATAATCATATATATGTTGGAGTTAAGTGCTTTCTTAAATTGGTCTATTATCTCTGGTCACCATTACAATTATTTGTAAATATAATCATTTTTTAATTCTAATGCCTTGCCAATATTTGCAGCATTATAAAAATGAGTTTACAAATGTCTATGAATCTGAATCTAGTATGTTATCTTTGGACATCAGTTTTTTAAGTATTTTTTAATCTAAGAAGCAACAAAGTACTCTGATGATAACTGCATATAGACTAAAAGATTTAAAGAATTTACCCAAATGTACTTACATATGCCTTAAAATTATCTACAAAATATACTAAGTATATATTTTTTGTTGTTAAGCACATAGTACATGTCAAAAAAAATCATGGAGAATAAGAACATAATTGGTAGAGAACAATTATTGAAGATTAACATTTCCAAAAACAAAGGGAAGAAATTTTTAAATAGATAAGAACATTTCACATAATAATCTCAGCCTGATTTTAATTAATCTGATTAATTAAAATTAATCCCCACTTTTGATGGTGGCCTGAAGAGTATCATGTGATTTTATTATTGTTCAATAAAGTTTATTATAAACTGATAATGCTCATGGTAGTGATCAAAATATAAGAAAGAGTTTCTTCCCTACTTTAAATTTATTTACATATCACAGGTTTGGGAGGAGACTTCAAACTCTATTGCAAGCATTGTACTAAAAGCATCTGACTCAGTGAAGAAAAATAACTCACCCAGTTTTTTACCAGCAATTATCTATCAGAGTCAGGTCTCTGGTTCTTGATCTCTGACTCCTTTTATCATTTTAATGGAAAGATCCATTATAATGATAAAATGAAATCAGGTTTTAAAATGGCCAAATACTCATTTGACCTCCAGAGCAAAGACAGTATTAAGAGATGCTGTCTACCAGGTCTGTCAATGCTGGGTCCAATAGTGGTTGAGTCGTGCACATCAAATGTGTAATAGCAAAGCAGAATAAAAAGAGAGAGTACAGTTATGCCAGAATAAAATCATATGTTAAAGAAACTTGAACAAAAGATATTAAAGGTGGTAAATACAAGGCAGAAAAAACAAGCTGATGCCTCATTCTTGCACACAGAATTGAGATGGCTAAATTCCAAGATTACTGGACAATTTCTCGCACAGGGATCAGGGACTCACGTTTCTACAGGAAGCTAAAATTGGAAAAGAGAAACTTTGTCTAAGAGGAGGTGTGGGGGCAATTTTGGCAATTGCTTACCAGGAGTATAATGATGGTTTATACACATTTTTCTCCTATGAATTTAAATAGAACACAATTGTTGGAGTATTTGAGACCTTGTCAAACACATCCTTCCCAGCCTCTGTGATTAACTGAGGTAAAACTAATGGCAATTGCATAATGAATGACAGTGAATGCCATTTTTTGAGTGCCGATTATATCTAAGGAACAGACAACAACTCTATGAGTGTTGGCTACTATATTCCTTTTTGAGATATGAAGACTATTGCATAAAATAGCTGTGTCATTCACCCTATATTCCATAATGGTAGAGACCACATTTGAATCCAGGTCCTCTAAATGTGTAACTCATTTTTAAAAATAATTTATCGATTCCCTTGATGAGACAATGGCTTTTATAATTATTCTCATTACAAATCAATCAGAGTTTATTATGTAAATAATGTTGTGTTTAAAAGATTGCTTGTATTTCTTTGGCCTAATCTTATACTCTTGAACCATTTTAATATATTGCAATGAAATTTCCAGGTTATATATCAGTAATGAATCAAGCTGATGAGAAGTAATAAACATTTGTAATGTTAGCAGGTTCACACAAGAATATTGAAATATAATCAATTAACATTATTGAATCATAATAAAGAAGAATAAGGCAATTATTGAAACAAATGATAGTCAACAAATGTAATACAAATCAAACCAAGATTGTCACAATGTTAAAAATATTTGAGTTTAGTACCTTCTTCTGTCCACAATATGTTAGCTACTGAAGCATGTTGAAAAGAAAAAGAGAAAGAAAAATGAGTGAAGAAATCATTAACTGAATAGCAACATACTTGTAAATGACTATTGAAGAGGTCAAATCTCTGGGGTAGAACACGTACACGAAAGTAGTGACACTGAATTCAATAAGTCATTTTAAATATATAAAACAATAAAATGTTGGGATCAGCTAATAATATTGTGGGTGTTTCAAGAATAAATATTTCTTGAAATATTTATTAATGAAGAGTTTGTTACTAAACAAAACATTTTATATATCATTGAAAAGAATAGGATATTTAAGACAATTTTATCAAAAAATGTTTTTAGAATAAGTATTGATTGTCAAATTATTTATTTAGTTGACAGTTTACTTAAAAGTTACCCCAAAATTTATGCTTTTTATAATTTGTAGTAATATTCCACCATAATATGAAATACTCCTGAACAAGAAGAGTTCTTGTAAACACAAGATATTGAACACAAAAGTAGCCTAGTTTTAACTAGTATAATTTCCATATAACTAGTAATATTTTCTCTGTTTCAAACCAGATAGAAAGAAAATATGTCTAGAAATAATTGTGTATTTCAGCACATACTGAATTGTACAGTATTGAAACTAAGTCAGTAGAGAGTTATAATATTAAAACAGAAAGAGAAAAAATAAACAATGAAAAATATTCATGAGGAAATGTCCACCTCTTTATAATTAAAGGGCACACAAACTCTATATATTTTCAAATTTAAACAACATAAGTAAAATGAAAGCAAAACATAGAAAATCTCACACACAGTTAATTACTTCCTGGTTATTTTGACCATATTAAGAAATAATCACCATTTTCGTTAACTGAACCCGTATGTACATGTAACAAGGCCAAGAATGGAGTTCAGCACTCCTTGTTTGATGCTTAAGGCCAAAGTTATACACCTTTCAGCACCTGCCATATTTCCTTTAAATATAAATTGTTAAAGGTAGGCATTTTTGTGGGCTATTTTTAGTGTTTTTAATTCCTTAACACTATTCATTCAAATATGAATACATGATGCATACATTCCCTCAGCACAGAGTTTGCTGTTATTCTCGTGTGAACAATGCCCTCTGAATAAGGATGAAAAAGTACAAACTTTCAGTTATAAGATAAACAAGTAATGGAGATATAATGTATGGTTTGGCTGGTGATGGATGTGTTAATTAATTTGATCATGATAACCATCTTACAATGCATAAATACAGTATTATCAAATCATCATCTTGTATACTTTCAACATATACAATCTTTATTTTTCAATTAATTATTTTAAAATTATAAAATGGAAAGACAAAACTTAGTCTCAAGGAGAGGCTGTAGACAGGAGGGGAAAGAAAACCATAGAAACAAGTAATTACAACCAAGTGATGGGTGAGACAGGAGAGGCAAAACAAGAGTCAGCAAATATGATCAAGCCAGAATGATCATTGCTGTGGGGAAGATGTGGAGTGAAGGCTCCACTGGGGTGATGCTCAGTAGGCAAAGTGAGCTCACCCAAGCTGACAGGAGAGCTGTGAGGTGTAGGAGATCCAGAGAGGTTATTCCACATGCATTAAGAAATCATGTTCAAGCATGCCAACCAAAAATTTAACACTTCCAGAGATTATCAATAAAATACACACAGACACACAGACACATTCAGATAATTTCAAGTAATTTGGTAAGTTGGGAGAATAAACATATAGAGAATGAAGCAGGACTATTCATGATAAGATCCTTATTTCATGCTTAAGGCCAAAGTTTTTGTATACAATGCAAAAGAAATTTAATTTTCTTTTATAGTTTTAGAAAAGTTGAGTCATGTTTAGAAAGCATTATTACTCTGTGTTATAGAAACAGATAGCTAAGTATATGTTCCCTTCTATCTCCATTAGTCCACCTAATTGTTACTGAGTGCCTAGCCAGTGTTAGGCATTGTATTCAGCACTACAGAGAGACCCCAATCTTTGTTCTAACACAGATTATATTCTTGATGAGTAAACAAAAAGTCTCCAAATAATGACAGAAAAAAACTCAAAATTACAAATTTAGTGTGTTATGAGAGAGTGAAATAAAGTAATATGAGTGCTTTTATTGAGTAGATTAGACATAGTCACTGTACCTAAGTGAAACCTTCCTAATTATAATGATTAAAGTAAAGTCTGAAAGATGAGTAAATTAAGTGATAATTATAGAGATTAGACTTCTAGATAAAAAATAAAAAAAGCATGCACAAAATTATAGCTGGATGTCAAAACACTGCTATTTTAAAGGACTAAGGACATTACAAATATGGACAGAGACATTTTAGGGTACGCAATGATCTATAAAGAAAACCCCTCAAATACAAAAGAACCCATAATACAATACAAGGTAAAGTCTAATGACTCACATACTGAACTTAAAATTACAAAATTAAAGGCCGGGGGCAGTAGCTCATACCTGTAATCCTAGGACTCTGGGAGGCTGAGGAGGGTGGATTGCCTGAGCTCACAGATTCAGACCACACTGAGCTAGAGCAAGACCCTGTCTCTAAAAAATAGCCGGGCATTGTGGTGGGCGCCTGTAGTCCCAGCTACTCAGGAGGCTGAGGCAAGAGAATTGTTTGAGCCCAGCAGTTGGAGATTGCTGTGAGCTGTGAGGCCATGAAACTCTACCAAGGGCAACAATGTGAGACTCTGTCTCAAAAAAAAAGAAAAAAAAAATCAAAAAAGTGAAAAAACGTAATAGTCAAATTTGAGTCAAAAACAATTTTTGAGACAAAAATAATTTACATAAAACACAATGAAAAAGAGAATTTAACATATGGGCCCTAAGAGCTTTAGCCAAAGCATAATGCATAGACTTAATTGATGGTTTAGTGGAAAAAGCATAAAACAAAGAAGAGAGAGAGAGAAAGAGAGGGAAGAATGGAGGAGAGAAGGATGGGAGAGAGGGAGGGAGAAAAATGACTATAGCTATAATGGTTTTAAGTTAATGTAATTGTAAAATATAAATATCATAAAACATCAAGAGAATACAAATTTCTAAACAAGACTTTTAAAAACTGAGTAAATATTACCATGGTATTGATAGAAATATTGTAAAAAATTATTTCTTTCTGAGATCCTTTTAAAGTACTTATCATGAATATTTATTAATTTTCAAGAATCATATAATTTCAATTATAATAATAGTGTTATAATTCCAGATAAAAACATTACTATTCATTTTATAATGCCAGCAAAATTGATGCACGTACCTGATAAGAGTGGAAGAAAAGGAATTAAAGGATAATCTTACTAATGATCAAATTTATACAAATAATAGCATTTTAAAATCATTTAAAAAAATTTAAAAATATAATAAGTGGAGACTTAAAATAGTGGATTGTGATTATTATTTGAAATTAATTTTTGATGAATTAATCAATTAATCAAATCAAGAAATAAATATAAATTGGATAAACAATATAAATAAAAAAATAAAAATTTGAAGATAAAAATGAATCACAAAAGATAAAAGTAAAAGTAGAAATAAAATTAGAAAATTAAGTTAGGTTGCAAGATACAAGGTAAATATTCACATTTCCACATTCTTCTTCTGTAAAAATCATGAGATAAAACATAGGATTATTTATAATAACCTAAAAGCATATTAATATATTGATGGTATAAATTATAGAAAACCAAGTATAAAATTTCCTAAACATACAGTAGATGGAAAGTTAAGTTAGTCTTAGATCAAGAGAATGAATAAATTTAGATAAAATTTGTTCTGTAATTGATTAATTTAGAAAGTGCATGTACTGATGTCTTTTTAGGACTTATTTTATTGTAAAAAGTTAGAATGTGCATTAAATTTGAAAAATATTTGGAATTTAATTATCTTGGTATAATAACAAATTATTATTTTTCATATATATTTTTCCATTATTTTTCTGATTTTCATATAACTTCCTACATATATGGAGATGATTATAATAGAATATATAAACACATAGTTCATTAATATAATTTTTTCCATTCTGCTCATTCATTTGTTGTAACATGTCTAATCTATTCTTTTTTTTTTTTTAATTTATTTTTTTTTTTGGCTTGACAATCATTTATTTTTCAATGACAACCCATTTTTTAAATTTTTTATTATTAAATCATAGCTGCATACATTAATATGATCATGGGGCATCATACACTAGCTTCATAGACCATTTGACACATTTTCATCTCAATAGTCAACATAGCCTTCCTGGCATTTTCCTAGTTACCATAGCATGACATTTACATTTCACATTTGCTGAGTTTCACCCTTACCCTTGTAAGATGCCCTGTAGGTGTGATTCCACCAATACCCCTCCCTCCACCCCCCCCGCCCTCATCTCCCAGTCCACCGTTGACCAATTGGTCGGTTGTAACTGGGTTATAGCTTTCATGTGAAAGCCCTAAATTAGTTTCATAGTAAGGGTGAGTACCTTGGGTACTTTTTCTTCCATTTTTGAGATACTTTACTAAGAAGGATATGTTCCAACTCCATCCATGTAAACATGAAAGAGGTAAAGTCTCCATCTTTCTTTAAGGCTGCATAATATTCCATAGTGTACATATACCACAATTTATTAATCCATTCGTGGATCGATAGGCACTTGGGCTTTTTCCATGACTTAGCAATTATGGATAGGGCTGCGATAAACATTCTGGTACAAATATCTTTGTTAAGGTGTGATTTTTGGTCAAGTTCAGAAATAGCATCAACTATACAAAACCTCCCTAGAAAGAAAAGCCCAGGACCAGATGGTTTCACGTCAGAATTCTACCAAACCTTTAAAGAGGAATTAGTACCTATATTACTTAAGCTGTTCCAAAAAGTAGAAAAAGAAGGAAGACTACCCAACACATTCTATGAAGCAAACATCACCCTGATCCCCAAGCCAGGAAAAGACCCAACAAGAAAAGAAAATTATAGACCAATATCACTAATGAATATAGATGCAAAA
>CAUYPK010025532.1:0-24392 GCA_963574355.1 Loris lydekkerianus | reverse complement strand
TTCCAGACACTAAAAACATCACACCTGTTATCAGAAAACCCCCACCCTAAACTCACCTGCAGGCCTATTCCCCTCTGCCTGTATTTATATGGCTGTTGAAAAATAAAGTTTGGGGAGTTTGATCAGAATCCTGTCTTGCTCCAAGTTTTTCATGTCTCTTGTTCCCTTTGTTCCACTCTCTCAGTTCCATATCCTAGGTCCCTGCTGAACTAGCCCCGCGGGCCGGGGCAAATAATTACATCTGTTAGGAATGTTCTTGCTAAAAAGTACTGTAGTATTTTGGTAGTAATATAGTCTGATGCTATTAGACATAGATGCTTAGCGGAATACGGTGTTATTAAAGCCATCAAACCTCTTCTTTAATGTTTTAAGTTATTCAAGTCATTAATGCAATGTTGAAGGGGATGCTATTTCAGATATAACATTTTAACACATGTAATACAGGATAAATGCTTCACATTCAGACAAGTATAATTGAAAACTATCCTAAACAATCACACTTGAAGATATCCTTCCTAATAATGATATATCTCTTACCAATAAGGTAGAATAGGCATTTTTGGGACAAGAGAAAATCTCAGCCTGTCAGGCTTGTGTGCCAAGGAAACACAATGAGCCTTCACACAAATCATGTGGTTTTTAAAATTGCAACAAAAGTAGAAGCAGGTCACTTCTATTTTTCATAATTCATTCTGTTTGAGTTTCAATTAATTATAATTTTCCCAAAGTTAAACTATGTGCCAGGTCTTTCCAGAAAGTAGCTGGCCATATAATAAGAAAAATAGTATTGGCAATGGCTGAATACAATCTGTAGAACCCTCATATACACAAATGTTCAGTTTATTATGACTTGTCCTAAGTTAAACATTACTGCACACAATCCTTGAAATGTAAGTAGTTTGAGACCATTATAATTTGAAGTAACAAAACGTAAGCAGTCATAATGTTAGCTCATTTTTCTCATATGTACACATATACATGTATATGTATGGTATATGTGAATATGTGTGTGTACATATATGTGTATATATGACATACATTTGAAGGAATTTTTTTCTTTTATATCTTTTTTTTTTTAGATCATTTGCTTTTATTCTTCGGTATATAAGTGTGTGTTTGGATATGTTTCTTACTACTATTTTTGAAGATTTCACTAAATACTTTTACGTTATTACTTCTAGAATTTATTTTTTTTCTTCCTTTCTACCTCAGCCACTGATGGCAAAAACAGAGATAGTAACAATATTTGATTCATCTTACAGGAACTTGCTTGGGAGAGACCTACTTGTGTTTTCAAAACAAGTATTGGCTGATCCATATGCCACATTTGCAACTGATTGCCCATCCACTATCAGGAGCAATATACAGATAAAATCTCTGGTAATGAAGCTTTCATTTAACCCGGGAAGCACATTTGAAGCTAGGTGTCAAAAATCTTATGAAAGAGAAGAGAAATGAGATTTCACTCTCAACAGGATACATGCTGGTAAAAGGCTGGTGCACTAGCAAACATATTTTCTCAGTAATAACAAGCAGACAGTTGATTGGCCTTGGATATAATGCTCCTTTTGGCAACTGGCACATATCTCTGAAGATTCACTTCAAAGACGTTTGCAGGGAGAGAGCTACTTGTATATTCAATACAACTGTTTACTGTTCAGGTAGTGCATTGGCAACAGATTACGTTCACTATTAGGAACAAAATGCAGATAAAACCTCCAGTAATGGAACCTCACCTACTGTGCATATTACAAGGGTACATATCAAATATATTAATAGTAGAGTATAAATGTCTAAACACAACAATTAAATAAGTGAGGTGAACGCTATGTTAACCAGATTGATGTAAACATTCCAAATGTTAAAAGAATAAAAAAATTCCAGTAATCAAGGTTTCATTTAAGTCTAGGAAGCCCATTCCCAGGAAGGTTTCAGAAGCCTTCTCTAAGACAAGAATAAATGGCATTTCACTCCAAGTGTGATATGTGCTGGTGAAATGCTGGTGCATTAGCAAACATATCTTCTCAGTGAGAATAAGCAATTGAACGGTCTTCAAAATATATGCTTCTTTGGTAACTGGCATATATTTGTCAAGATTCACCTCACAGGAAGCTTTTGGGAGAGAGCTACATGTATTTTCAAAATCTGAACTGGCTGTTACATATAGCACATTGGCAACTGATTGCTGTAACTCTTAGAAACAAAATGCAGATCAGTACTCCTCTATGATAGCTTTCATTTAAGTCTGGAAAGCACACCTCTGGCTTTGTTTCAGGAGTCTTATCTAAGAGAAGAAGAAACCACATTTAATTCCAAATGAGATGTGTGCTGGTGAAATGCTGGTGCACTGGCAAGCATATATTCTCAGTGAGAACAATAAGGACATTGAATATCCTTTGATACATATGCTCCTTTTGGGAATGGCACATATCTGTAAATATTAACCTCACAGCCATTTTCAGACAGGAAACTATTTGTGCTTTCAAAACCAATATTGGCTGTTCCAGGTAACACATTAGCAACTGATTGCATTCACTCTTAGGAACAAAATGCATATAAAACCTCTTGTAATGAAGCTTTAACTATGGGAAGCACATTCATGGCTGAGATTTGAGCCTTATATATGAGGAGAAGAAATGGCATTTAACTTCAAATGGGATATGTGCTGGTGAAATGCTGTTGCACTAGAAAACATATCTTCTGAGTGAGAACAAGCAGGCTGTTGAATGATTTTTTTTATACTTATGCTCCTTTTGGCAACCTGCACATATCTAGAAAGATTTACTTCACAGGCACCTTCAGGGAGAGTTCTACTTGTGAACCAGCAGAAGTTGAATATGCTTTGATAGTTTAGGGTTAGGGTTAGAGTAATGATTTGGGAAAGGGGTGGATTAGGGATAGATTTAGGAGTTTGTCTATTGTTTGGATTAGAAGTAGGGAGAGAGCTGTGTGTTCTGGCAAAATGAGTATTGAGTGTTCCAGATAGCACATTGGGAACTGATTGCATTCAGTAACAAGAACAAAGCACAGATTTACACTTTGAGAAGAAAACTTTCACTGCAAGGTTACTTTCTGGAAACTACATTTGTAACTAACCTCAGAAACCTTACCAAAATGATGGAAGGCATTTTGTTCTATACAGAAGATATGCTGCTGAGATGCTGGTGCAGTGGCCAATGTTTCTTTTCTTGTGAGGACAACCAAGTAGTTGAACTGCCTATGATAGGTATGCTCTTTTAGCTAATCTGTACCATATTATGGACTCTCAACACACAGTTACCTTTAGGGAGAGAGCTGTGTGTTGTAACAAAACAAGTGTTGGCCATTTTAGTTAGTACATTGGAAATTGATTGCATTCATTGGTAGGAATGAAGTGCAAGTTCAGACTTCAGCAAGAAAGCTTCAATTTTAGTATGGGAATCATACTCGTGAGTAGGCCCCAGAAGTCTTATGTAAGAGAAGAAATGACATTTCACTCCAAACGGGATATGTACTGGTGTAATGTTGCTGCAATGGCCAAGATTTCTTCTTAGCGAGAACATGCAGACATTTGAATGGTCTACCATAGGTTAGAGTAAGGGTGAGTAATAGGTTTAGGGGTAGGGTTGTGTTAGGGTTAGATTTGGGGTTAGGATTAGTGCTAAGCATGGGGTTAGAGTTGGAGGGTTAGGGAGAGAGATATGGATTCTAACAAAACAAGTATTGGCTATTCTCAGTAGCACATTGGTATTTGACTACATTCACTGTTAGGAACAATGTGAAGGTACAGATATCAGGAATAAATATTTGTCTCCCTTTTGGAAACCACATTTGCAACAATGGCTCAGAGGACATATGTAAGAGACGAAATGACATTTCACTTCCATAGGTGAGGTGGTGCTGAAATGCTTGTGCAGTGTCCAGCATGGCTTCACAGTGAAAGCAAGGATGCAGGGGAATGGCCTATGATAGTTAGGGATTAGAGATAGGGTCAGGATTAAGGTTTAGATTAGGATGAAGATTTAGGGTTAAGGTTAGTGTTAGATTTAGGGGTTGTAGTTAGGGTTAGTTTTAAGAAAAGAGCTCTGTGTTCAAACACAGCATGTATTGGCTATTACAGATAGTACATTGGCATTTGATTGCATTCATTATTATGAACAATGTACAGGTTCAGATACATAAAATAAATCTTTGACTTTTGGGAAATTCATTTGAAAATAGGCCTCAGAAGCCTATCTAAGAAAAGAAACAGAATTTGACTCCAAATGGGAAATATGCTTATGAAATGTTGGTGAAGTGGCCAACATTTCTTCTTAGTGAGACAAAGAAGGCAGTTGTATGGCCTACAATAGGTTAGGGTTGGGGATAGAGTTTGGGTTATCTTTCAGTATAGGGTTAGGGTTAAGGTTAGGGAGAGAGCTGTGTTTTCTAATAAAACAATATTTGGCTATTCCAGGTAGCACACTCGGAACTTATTGCATTCACTAATAGGAACAGAGTGCAGTTTCAGACTTCAGAAAGAAATCTTTCTCTTCAGTTGGTGAAGTGCGTTTCTTACCAGGCCTCAGAAGCCTTATTTGAGAGAAGAAATGATATTTCACTACAAACGGGAGATGTGCTGGTGAAATGCTTGTGCAGGGGGCAACATTTTTATGACGGTGAGAAAACAGGCAATGGAATGGCCTACAATAGGTTAGGGTTACGTTTAGGGTTAGGGTTGAGAATAGGGTTTGGGTTTGTGTTAGGTTTATGAGTTAGGGTTAGGGTTAGTGTTGGGGTTAGGGTTAGAGGTTGAGTTTAGAGTTAGGGTTAGAGTTTGTTCTAATAAAGCAAGTATTGACTGTTCCAGATAGCAAATTAGGAACTAGTTGCATTAACTAGTAGGCACAACAGGCAAGTTCAGACTGTGAGAGTAAAGCTTTCATTTCAGTCTGAGAACCTCATTAGTGACTAGGCCTGAGAAACATTACCTAAGAGGAGAAGAATTGGCATTTCATTCCAAATGGGAGATACAAAGGTGAAATGCTGATGGAGAATCAACATTTCCTCTCATTGAGAACAAAAGGACATTTGAATATGCTATGAACACTATGCTTTGTAATTCAATCTGCCCCTATGTGAAGTCTCTGAACTCAGTTACCATCAGGGGAAGAGCTGGGTGTTCTAACAACAACAACAACAAAAAAAAATGGTGTTCCAGATAGCACATTGGAGCTGATGCTAATCACTTGTAGCAACAGATTGCAGGTTTAGACGTGTTTGGAAAGCTTTTATTTCAGATGGTAAACACATTTGCCACTGGGCCTGGGAAGCCATATCTAAGAGATAAATGGCAATTCTTTCCAAACAGGAAGTGTGCTGGTGAAATGCTGGTGCAGAGCCCAGTATTTCTTCTCAGTGAGAACAAGCAGGCAGTTAAATTCCTATGATAGTTTTCAATGATGTTTAGGGGAAGGGTTAGGATTATGGGTATGGTTAGGTTTAGGGATTGTGTTTAGTGTTAGGTTTAGGGTTAGGGAGAGTGCTGTGTGTCTAACAAAACAATTATTGACTGCTCTATATATCACATTGGGAACTGATTGCATTGTCTACTATGAACCGAGTGCAGGTTCAGACTGCAGTATGAAAGCATTCCTTTGATGCTGAAAGCCACATTCAGGACTAGACCTCACAAGCCTTATTGAAGAGGAGAAGAAATGGCATTTAACTCTAAACAGAAGATGAGCTGGTGAGATGCTAGTGATTTTGTCAACATTTCTTCTTAATGACCATGAACAGGCAGTTGAATGGCTTGCCATAGGTTAGGGTTGGGTTGAGATTAGCATTAGATTTAGGAAAAGACCGCTGAGTTTAAAAAACAAGAATTGACTGTTCCAGATACGACATTGGGAACTGAATTTCATTCACTATTACAAATAAATTGCAGATTCAGACTTCACCAAGAAATCATTCATTTGAATCTGGGATCCAGATTCAAGGCCCTAGAAGCCTTATCTATAAGAAATGGCATGCCAACAGAAACGGGAGATCTGCTGGTGAAATAGTCATCCAGGGGCCAATATTTCTTGTCAGTGAATACAAGCAGGCACTTGAATGGCCTACAATAGGTATTAACTTTAGCCAGTCTGCATCTAACTGTGGACCCTCACCTCAGATCTACCTTCACGGATAGATCACTTTGTCCTAACAAAACAAGTGTTGGCTGTCCCAGACACCATATTGGGATCTGATGTCATTCATTATTAAGAACAAAGAGCAGAAGCGAGGGAAGAGCATGATGGCAGACGGGAAGGACATTTAGCTGAACCTTCCTAGAGTAGAAAGGCAGAGGGAAAGGGCTGGATCAGTCCCAGTGTGGAATATTGATGTACAGTGGTGGTTTGGCGTGTGCAGTGTTGAGGAGGATAGCTGGATTAGGCCAGAGCTGTGGACTTGAGCAATTTTCTATGAACATGTCCAGGCAGAGGTGGTAGCAGCAAGGGTCAGTGGTAGGAGGTCCCAGAAGAAACTTCTCACATTCTGCAGCTCTAGGGAGAAGCTAGGTGTTCTCCCAAGCAGAATTTGGTGGCCAGATTGCAGTGCTTGCTGGAGCGGCTTTACCACAGTTTGGCAACCGGTGAAGCATCCATAGGGGGAAAGATCCCAGAAATGGGGAAGCCATTATGGTAAAGGGTGACAGTACTCTGTGCAGGTGGGTCTGTTACTGGGGGCCTAAGGCACCATGATCTGAGTTCTGCCTGTGGGAAGCATACCTTTGCTCTTGTAAGGCCCAGAGACTCTGAAAAGATTACAGAAGTGGGCACTCGTGAGTGGAATTTGGGGTCAAGTTTGGGGTGCTATCTGGAGTGGTCCTACTGCAGTTTGGCGTTGGGTAAAATATCCGTATGGGGGAAAGTTTCCAGTCAGAGATGCGCCATTGTGGAGAACGACACTAAAAGCCTGTGCAGGTGGCACTTTTGCTGGGTGCCAAAGGAGTGGTGATCTGAGTTTCCCCTGTGGAAAGCAGTTCTTCATTCAGATCATGCCCAGGGACCCCGCTCTCCATGAGAATGGCAGCAGGAGTAATCAGTGAGACCTCTCTCTGAAGAATTGTTGAGAACTGTGGAATCCCAGATCTGTGGGGGCTGAGCACTGAGGTGAACAGACGACCACCAGAAACAGATAAGGTGGAAAACTGCTTTAAGCCTGGGAAGGAGAGAGGTTAACAGCTTTGTTCTTTGTCCCCCAATTTAACAGCAACACCTGGTGTCTACGAAGTATATTGAAGCATAAATATATTCCCACAAAAATCAAATCCCTATGTTATACATAAATGTGTATATATATATTTTCCTCTTTTTTTATTAAGTCTTTTGTACATAGATTATAAATAAATTTATGCCAATTTCAGTGTGTTGATTATTTGTACAAATTGGAGTGCTTACATCATACTAATCAGCATAGCTGTCACCTCATTTACCCAATTATAACTTAAGGATGTTTCTGTTCTAGACATGATAGAACCAACTTGTACTTGCAATGCGCTCCATAGTTGTGCTCTCCCTACTATTTCCTACTATCTCTCCCACACCCTCCCCATCTCTCTCCCTCCCCTTCCCTCCTTCATCCTAGGCAAAAGTTGTGTTTCATTTTGCATATGCAAGTGTGAGTTATTATAAATTTGTTTAACAGTAGCACTGAGTACATTGGATACGCTTTTTTTTTCCATTCCTGAGATACTTTACTAAGAAGAATATTTTCCAGATCCATCCATGTAAACATAAAGGAGGTAAAGTCTACATTTTTTTTTTTACTGCTGCATAGTATTCCATGGTATACATATACCATAATTTATTAGTCTGTTCATGGGTCAATGGGCGCTTGGGCTTCTTCCATGTCTTGGCAATTATGAATTGAGCTGCAATGAACATTCTGGTGCAAAGATCTTTATTGCCAAATGATTTTTGGTCCTTCGGACATACACCCAGAAGAGGAATTGCAGAATCAAACAGCAGGTCTACATTTAGATCCCAGAGTATTCACCAAACTTCCTTCCAAAAGGACTGTACTAGCTTGGATAACCACCAGCAGTGCAGAAATGTTCCCTTTTCTTCACATCCACACCAACATCTGTTGCTTTGGGATTTAATGATGGGGGCTACTCTTACTGGAGTTAGATGGTATCTCAGAGTAGTTTTGGTTTGCATTTCTCTGATGATTAAAAATGACGAGCATTTTTTCATGTCTCTGTAGGTTATGCGCCTGTCTTCTTCAGAGAAGCTTCTGTTCATGTCTCTTGTCCACAAAGAAATGGGATCACTTGTTTTTTGCTTAGTAATAAGTTTGAGTTCTCTGTGGATTCTGGTTCTTAGTCCTTTTTCAGTAATATAACTTGCAAAAATTCTCTCCCATTCTGAGTGCTGTCTATTTGCTTTACTTAGTGTGTTCTTGGCAGTGCAGAAGCTTTTTAAGTTGATCAGATGCCCGTAATGTATTTTTGATGTGGCTTCAATTGCCTGGGTGTCTTCCTCATGAAGTATTCTCCCAGGCCAATTTTCTCAAGTGTTTCCCCTGCATTCTCTCCAAGAATATTTATAGTTTCATGTCTTAAGTTTAAGTCCTTTAATCAGTGAGAATCAATTTTTGTTAGAGGAGAAAGGTGTGGTCCATTTTCAGTCTTCTACAAGTTGCCAGCCAATTCATCCAGCACCATTTATTGAATAGGGAATCTTTCTCCCAATTTATATTTTTAATAGGCTTATCAAAAGTCAAATGGTGAGTGTCTGGGTTCACCTCTTGGTCTTCAATTCTGTTCCATACATCTACCTCTCTATTTTTGCACCAGTACCATGCTGTTTTGATCACTATCAGTTTATAATATAGTCTGAAGTCTGGAAGTATGATTCCTCCTGATTTGTTTTTATTTCTGAGTAATGTGGTGGCTATTCAAGGTTTTTTATGTTTCCATATAAAATGAAGTACTAATTTTTCCAGGTCTTTAAAATATGAGAGAAGTGCTTTAATAGGGATTGCGTTAAATCTGTAAATTGCTTTACATAGTATAGACATTTTAACAATGTTGATTCTTCCCAGCCATGAGCATGGTATATTTTTTCATTTGTTAACATCTTCAGCTATTTCTTTTCTCAGAGTTTCATAGTTCTTTTTATAGAGATCTTTCATGCCCTTAGTTAGATATTAGATACACTCCCAGATATTTCACCTTCTTTGGCACTATTGAAAAGGGAATAGAATCTTTGATTGTTTTTTCCCCTTGACTATTGTTGGTGTATATAAAGGCTACAGATTTATGAGTGTTAATTTTGTATCCTGAGATGTTACTATATTCCTTGATTACTTCTAGGAGTTTTGTAATTGATTCCCTGGGTTTTTTCAGATATATAATCATATCATCTGCTAAGAGTGACAATTTGATCTCCTCTGGTCCTATTTGGATCCCCTTGATTGCCTTCTCTTGCCTGATTGTGGTGGCTAAGACTTCCATTACAATGTTAAAAAGCAGTGGAGACAGTGGGAATCCTTGTCTGGTTCCTGATCTGAGTGGAAATGATTTCAATTTTACTCCATTCACTATGATATTGGCTGTGGGTTTGCAGTAGATGGCCTCTATCAGTTTAAGAAATGTTTCTTCTATATCTATTTTCTCAAGTGTTCTGATCAAGAAAGGATGCTGGATATTGTCAAAAGCTTTTTCTGCATTAATTGAGAGAATCATATGGTCTTTGTTTTTTAATTTGTTTATGTGATGTATTATATTTGTGGATTTATGTATATTGAACCATCCTTAGGACCCTGGGATGAAACCCACCTGGTTGTGGTATATAATTTGTTTGATGTGTTGTTGGATTCTGTTTGCTAGGATCTTATTGAATATTTTTGCATCAATATTCATTAGAGATATTGGTCTATAATTTTCTTTTTTTGTTGAGTCTTTTCCTGGTTTGGGTATCAGGGTGATATTTGCTTCATAGAATGAGTTGGGAAGTATTCCTTAGAAATATTTCTATGTTTTGGGAAAGATTAAATAATATAGGTACTGGTTCCTCTTTAAAGGTTTGGTAGAATTCTGAAGTGAAGCCATCTGGTCCTGGGCTTTTCTTTGGGGGGAGATTTCTTATAGTTGATGCGATTTCAAAGCTTGTTATAGGCTTGTTCAACATTTTCACTTCTTTCTGGCTAAGTCTGGGAGGGTGACATGTTTCCAAGTATTTATCTATTTCCTTTAGATTTGCATACTTGTGAGAATAGGGTTTTATGTAGTATTCATTAAGAATTTGCTAAATTTCTGAGGAGCTGTTGTTATTTGGCCTTTATCATTTCTTTTCTTTTCGTTTTTCTTTTTCTTTCTTTCTTTCTTTTTTTTCCATTAAGACATTTATATTCTACATTTACTAAGTTTCACATGTACCCTTGTAAGATGCACCACAGGTGTAATCCCACCAATTTGCAGTTTCTAACTAGTAGTTTTAAAATACCATATTTTGTTAAGTACCTGTTTTAAGTCAATTTTTTATCAATGGATTCACATATGCTTTGAGGCTATGATTTTATTTGCTTGGACATTCCTTATGCGATTTGGAAACCAAGATTATACTAGACCAATGAAATATAGTGGGAATTTCTGATCTTTTCCTATTTTTATGAACATCTCATACAAAATGTAAATTGGGTGTTTATTAAACATTTGGGAGAATTCCACCATACAACAATCTGATTCTGAGACTGCAATTAACATTTTTATCTTTAAAATGTATGTTTATATACTCCAGCTTTCTATTTTATTTCCTTCCCTCTAATTTTATATATATATATCTCCAAGTAAAAACAAAATTACTTAAATTTTGCACTTCATTACATTTTAATATTTTTTTTCTTATCATCTGTGTTCCAGTTACTTTATCTTTAAGGACTTTTTGTGCTAATTTGTTTCATTGGAGCCATGAAAAATGAGGTCATTCAACTGAAAGTCACCAAAAAAAAAAAAAAAAAAATAGTACTCACCTCTTAGGCATGTTGTTATCCACAGTCTATTTTTAACAGAATAGCCACTATAATTTTAGGAGTCAGGTCGTGGATGGCACATTAGTTCACCTCATTTCTGTTAAGGTTTCTTGAATTTCTACTTTGTGCCATGAACTAAACAACGTGCAGAGTCCTCTGCTACAGACGTCCAATCCAAACCCTGCACTTATGAGTGAGGCAAGAGGGCTTCACCGGGGAAATTACCCCCTCATTTTCCTTTGAGCCACCTGGCAGGTCCTCCCCTCCTCCACACTCTTTCCAGCTGTCCCCTGTTTGTGGGGTCCCCTGTTTGTGGGCCCTCCCACAGTCTTCCTGAGAGGAGCTGAGATCTACAGCTATAGGCCTGTGTTGAAAGTAACAAGGTCCACGATGCAGTTAGGATTGATAGGTAAGGCCAGGAAGTTAAAATTCTTTCCGTTCACAAAATAAAAGTTAGAGCTTGATCTACACAAAATGCCAATAGCTCCTCTGCTGAGAAATGCTTATACCAGATTATCCTTTCTTAAATTCACTTTATATTTTTTAATTTTGCTACTTTTTGGTGATATCACTACCTATGATGAATATGACTGTTCGTTTTCAAAGATATTGGAGGTACAACTTTTAGTTTTCTTCCTTTTTTTTCTTTTTTTCTTTTTTTTTTTTTGAGATAGAGTCTCACTATGTCACCTTGGTAGAATGCTGTTGTGTCACAGCTCACAGCAACATCCAACTCTTGGGCTTAAACTATTCTCTTGCCTCAGCATCAAAAGTAGCTGGGACTACAAGCACCCTTCACAATGCCCGGCTTTTTTTTTAATTTTTTTTGATAGAGGTTGGGTCTCACTCTGGATCAGGCTGGTCTCAAACCTCTGAACCTCTGAGCTCAGGGCAATTCACCCACCTCAGCCTCCCAGAGTGCTAGGATTACAGGTGTGAGCCATAATAGATATGAATATATACAAATATATAAACACATATGCTTTCTTTAGCATTTTTTAGGCAAGCTTACTAACATACATTATGCATTATCATTATTATTAACTCCTAGGAAGGCTAATGACATTCAAACCCAGGATAGGGGAGTTTTTATTCAAGTAGTCAATAATCCATGACAAAGTATGAGTTGTCCATACAAAGGAAAGCCTTTCTATTTGCTGAAAATAAATAGAAGTATGTCTACCTTTAAGTTGTGGCAAGATCTTTAGTAATTTTGTTTTATTTTTTAGCTTTCTGGATAAACTACCCCTAGCACAGAGAGCATCAGATTCACCAGTAGGTTTTATTAAAAATGTGTTTTCAGGACTTCACCCCTAGAGTGGGTGATTAAGTCGAGGTGGGCTCATGAAGTTCATTTCTCATAACTTCCCAAGGAGATACTGGCTTTATTCTAGGTAGAACTTCTAGTTAAAAAATAAGTGCAAAGCTCTGCTACCAGCAGAATAAGGACAAAAGCTCTACTGCGAGATCTGCTGGTCACAGGAGCGTGACGACCTGGGCTGAGCACCTTGCATGAAGTTGGGACCTAATGATATTCCTGTTCGACAAAGGACCGTTCTTAAGTGAGTATCGATCACTTTCTGAAGGTACCATCCTCTTAAGACTTTTGTGTTTTGATCTTCCTGCGTCTTCTTCCTAGAAAGTCCATCCGCCTTTGTAGTCTGAAGCAGCCCCTCATGTTTTAAGGCAAAGTTCTGATGAAATTTCTTCTAGAAGAGCACTGCCCATGACCAAGTATCTATGAATGAAATTGAGAAACTCAAAATTTAATTGGAGTGTATTGTTTTATAGTGTAATCTAAGCTCACTCTGAGAATGTCCCCAAAGCCTCTGCAGGCTCCAGGAGGTAATAGGAAACTCAGGTAGAATCTGGGATCACAAAAAGATGTTTTCATTTTTCACTTTCAATCTTCTTATTTTATATCATCATTTTCATACAATAAAGTATTAGTGTCTCTAAGAATTTTTCACACAGATTTTAATAATTTCCCAAGTCTCAAAAGCAATTTTGACCATTATACTTTTGAATATTATTGATTTACACACAAATAAAGTAAAAATAGTTTGGTTATGAGGAAAAGTCGTTACAAAAAATTGAATTTTTTTAAAGATGAATATTTCTTAGAGATTTTACTTCTGCACTTGTCTTATTAAGAAATGTTCTATTTTAAACTGTATAATGCTATCAGATGCTGATTATGTGTGTACACATGTGTGTTATGATATGATATGTACAGCTAAATGTACAAGATTCCAAACCTTCTCATATGTAAATAGGTAGTTCTGTAGAAGTCAACGCTATTAGTGAGACCTTATGGAACCTTGAAATCTAAATTTCTGCCAAAAGATATCCTGTTCATCTGGGTCAACAAGTGATGAACACTTTATCATTACCCAAAAGCAGGAGGCCATTGAGGCCTGTAGCCTCCAGTGAAGGTTAAGGAGTGATGTATGGGAGCTAAATAAAGGCTTATCAGGTTACGGTACATCAGAGCACTGATAAAACTTCCCCAGGAAAGCACCAAATGGAACAAGGTCCTATTCAGAAAATGTTGGTTTGTAGATATGCCATTACAATGGAACTCATCTCAATGACAGCATGGCTTAAGTGTGGAATTTTTACTCCCAAGTCAGGAAATTCTAAGGCAGGAACCAAAGCCTATCTTAACTCCTACAATGTGGCCAGGATCCAGGTTGTTTTTCTAGCATGTGCTGGTTTTCTGAGATGTGAATTTAGGAAGATAAGAACAGAATAGCATATTAGCTCCAACATGTGGCACTTGTCAGATTAACAAAGGGAGTGGGAGGTGTCACGAGAGCCTCCATTCTCCTGATGTGGTTTCAAGTGGAGAACAGTATCATGTTCATATTTTGTATCCTGATGTGAAAATTGGATAAGAGGTAAAAGTTGTGTGAGACATAGAAACAGAATCTGTTTCTTTTCTTCACTTTGTATAGATGCATGATCTAAAGGGCCTCTGCAGGCTCACTCTGAGACCACAAGGAATGGCTTTCCTATTTTGCATTGCTTTCCACTAACCCTGAGCTTAATAAAAATAAATCCATATTTTGTACCCTTATTTAGTGGCAGTGTTTCTTTAAAATGTATCTGATCCCTTCACAGAAATTCTAAGGGATGCTATTTTGTGAAAATAATCACGGAGAATGGAACCTCTTAAGATAATTGTGTCTTTCTCACTAATTCCCATCAAGGGAAGGAAAGCTACTGCTTAAGTGATCTTTCAGATAATTGTGTAGGCATCCAGGAAGTTCTTTTTGTTATCTAATCTGAGTCACTCTAGCTATAATTCCCCCTTGTTTTGGTCTTTTGATAGAGAAAATGCTCCTATTTCTGCATTGCAGTCAGCAGTGGTGGAGCTCTCAGATGTTTAGAAAAAACACTGAAAGGAATCAGGGTCACAGACTAACATGTTTTTCATCATTTATGTGCTGGTATTGTACAAAATGTGTGATGTGTGTGCCCAAGAGCCTGCAAAAATAAAGTTATGGTACATATAACCCAGTAAGGTATTATTGTGTTTATATAAACCTGAGGCAGAGGATCTTTAAAACAGTCTTGATGAATTCACCCATATTGTTTGTGCCGAGAAACAGCGTCTGAAAGGGTCAGGGTATTGGAGTATTAAACAAATCAACACATTTCATAAGTTGCATTTTTGTGTTCTCATTTAAGTGTCTCGTAATTTTATACATATTGTGTTTATGTATAGACATTAGAGTTGCATTAGAACATCAAGTGGGCAGTTGTGATTTGCATTAACAAATCCACAGGTAACCGTGACTAGAGCTAATCTTCCAGATGAAATATCCATTAAAGGAATTGGAAGTGATGGGAGACACATCAATCCCATCTTAGCCACTCTGGTCAGGTAATCATAGTAGCCTAGGATGACACTGACCCCAGCATCAGTTATTCCAATAATTGCACAATCAATATTTATGGGCTCAATCAGGAGAGATACAGCACCTGAACTCAGCGGCGTGTAAGAGGGGAACGCAGTGTCAAGGTGGACTTCACAGAGTCAAGGTGAGGACGGCACCAGGAGTGAATCAACAGCAAAGTCAACAAGCAATCTGCTCATGAATCACCAGGGTTTGACCCCTCCATGGAACACAGCTTTGTTCTTTGTCTGAAATTTAATGTCATTGCTTTAGCCTTGAACAAGGTCACAAGATTTCATCAGGTTATTGAAGTTTGCATTTGTATTTTCAGAATGGGGACATAAGAAATATAACAAATGATTTTCTTTCTTTGAAAAGTTTTGAATCTTACAATAAAGACAAAGAGAAGCAGCAATTATTAATACGAGGGTTTGAGTCCTTTTTCTACCATTAACTGCTTGTATCAGAAAAGTCAGTTCTTGTACCTAGACCACTATAAAATGCAAGAGTTAGACTATAGGCTCATTGCTCATAGCTCGAGGGCTCTGATAGGGCTCTGGCAACATACAACAGGGCTGGCGGGTTCGAACCCGGCCCGGGCCTGGTAAACAACAATGACAACTATAACAAAAAAATAGCCAGGCATTGTGGTGGGCGCCTATAGTCCCAGCTACTTGGGAGGCTGAGGCAAGAGAATCGCTTAAGCCCAAGAGTTTGAGGTTGCTGTGAGCTGTGATGTCATAGCACTCTACTGAGGGTGACCCTGGGACACTCTGTTTCAAAACAAATAACAACAACAAAAAAGAATTAGACTACATTGTTTCCAAGTTCCAACTGAATTTACTAAGTCAAGGATTCTATCAAACATCCAGTTATTTGGTACAGAAAGCAAGAATCAAAGAAATTCTAACAAGGAAGAAGAGCTAGGTGTGGTTAGACGAGCCTTGACCATGAAGAATTCTGCAGATAGCTATTAAAAGCAAGCGGAAACTGGAGAAGTGAGAGTTATTATGGGGAAAATGCAGAGAAAAAGGGAAGCAAAGGGAGGTGAAGAGTAAGAGTGGCTGGTTGTCTGGCCTTGAGCGGACTGGGTCAACCGCTGGAAAGCAGGCTGGTTTAAGTATCAGGTCAGCTTACAGAATGCCACGGATATGGACCGGGCTAACAGGGCTGGCTTTGAAGACTGAAAATTTCAATCAAGATTTTTTTCCTGTCAGACATAGTGAAACGGAGCCTGCAGGAATGTTTCCTGGGAGCAGCCTGAGAAAGGTTGAATTGATAGCCATTATTTCCAGGTAGGAGACGCAGACAAAAACCACAAGTGGAATGGAAAGCTCTTAAAATGGCAAAGATAGGATGGAACACATTCCACATTTCCACGTTGCTGGCTCAGCCTTCAGCAGAGCCCAGAGGCTCAGTGGCCTCCAGATGGTCACCACCGAGTTTTCACCATCTGCCTCCAACGGGTAGGTGTGGGATCTGAGACCACTAGTGAGAGATTTTAGAAGGGAGAACATGCTAGAAAGCTCCGGCCCAGGTCTCATCTTGAGCTGAGAAGGCCATCATTCAGAATGCAAAAGAGAAGGGTTGTACTCGCGTTCTGTTTGGAAGGCACAGTGGCTATAATGGGGATTGAGGGAGTTCATGTGAGCAGCAGAGAGGAAGAACTGACTCACACAGCGAGGAAGCTTAAAAATACTTCATGTACATCTTAAAATCAATAATACTTTGCAAGTCCTCATATGGCATAAAATTAGAATCAAAGAAACAGTCCTCAACTGTTTAATTTTAACATCATATTATGTGATTAATTAAAATTATTAATTTCCAGTGTTCATTTGTAGCTTACTCAAAATTGTAGGCAAATATATAGGTTGACCCAGCATAGGAATAAATACTAAACCAAAGGATATTGTCCTTCCTAAAGTATTTTTGAGTACACAGATTTCTTCTCTAACACATTACAAGGATTTTTAAAAACATATATTCTTAGTAAGCTATATTCAACAATTTGTTTTTGTTTTTTTTTTTTTTTTTTTTTTTTTTGCTCTCCTGGTCATTTATTTCACAGAAATGAAAACCTGTGTTCACAAGAAAATCCCTGTACGGAAACACTCACAGTGGCCTTATTTATAAAAGCTAAAAGTTGGTATAACCCAACTTCCTTCCATGGATGAATTCTAAACAAGCTGTGACACATCTGTACCATGGAATACTACTCCGAAATACAGAGAAATAAACTGTTTATACATAGTTAATACCTGGATGAATCTACAGAAAATTTTGCTGAATGATAAAATTCAACTCCCAAAGGTTAAATAGTATGTGATTTCATTTACACAACATTTTTCACATAAAAAATTATAGAAATGGAGAACAGGCTAGCTGTTGTCGACAGGCTAGAGGTGAAGGTAAGAAAGAAACGTGGGTGTCTTATGGTGGGTCCTTGTGGTGAGGGTAATGTCATCTATCCATCTATCTTTATATTCAACAATTTGATGATAAAAGCAAGTTACTATAATCTTTGCAATGGAGGCTGGTCAAATGTTCTCATTTTCATAAAACAGACTAAAATCTCATGCTAGCTTCTAGCCTAGCCAGATTTTAAATAAGTATGCTGGGTAGAAAATAGCATAAGTGAGATTTTATTAGTAAATAACATCATTACAAGTCAGTAACAATGATAGGCCAGGGAAATAATTTTTATTTTTTTTAATTTACCTTTTGAGACAGAGTCACACACAGTCACTGTGGGTTGAGCACTGTGGCATTGTAGCTCACAGCAATATCAAACTTTGGGGCTCAAACTTTGGGCCTCTTGTCTCAGCCTCCCAGGTAGCTAGGAATATAGGCACCCGCCACAACACCTGGATAGTTTTTCTTTTTTTTTAATTTCAAATTAACATGAGGGTCTACATTTTTAAATTATGTTGTTCTCACTTCCAACATAAAGTTCCAGTTGTAAAAGAACCTCTTACCCAGGGGGTTTGGTTTACACCCATGTGTTATGCCCGTTAAGTTTTTCTAGTTTTAGTAGAGACTGCGTCTTGCTTTGCTCAGGCTGGTCTTGGGCTCCTGATTAGGATCACAGGCATGGGCCACTGCACCCGGCCAGGGACAATCATTCTTAAATACAAAGGGCTATTAAACATAGCTAAATTTAGACGAGGAAAAGGATTGTTTTTAATGATCCCACTGTATGCCCCAGATATTTACTAAAGGAGAGGATAAAGATTTGTACCTGAATAACAAATCACATGCTATTGACTGTAGGTATATTTTCGTTGTTTTAAATGCCAAGTAAATTGTGAGGCTCTTGAAATAAGAATTTTTTTTTTCTTTACTAACTTTTCCTTGTACCACTCTGCTTAATCTAAAACTGGTAAGAGTTTTTTTTTTTTTTTTTTTTTTTTTTTAAAGCAATCCAAGTAATACATGATTGTGGAATTTTTAAAAAAGAAAATTTCCCTATTTTTCTATTTATTTTTCAACTTTAACCCAACATCTAAAGACAGTTGCAAAAACTAGAATATATTTCTGAACCTGAGTGAATTTTCTTTGACTATTAAATGTATTGATATATATGTATACACACAAACAAAAAATGCTGAAAAAATTAAAGTAGGGTTCAAAATCCATTGCATCTTCATTTCCAGTAAATTTTGTAGTTGCCGTCAGTGCATTGGTGTGGAGCAGGCACAGAATGGTTTAAGCAGACATTCACAGCAGGTTTTCCCGAGACCATGGGCAAGACATGGCTCCAGTTTATTTTCTGGGTTGTCTCGGATGCTCCCCTTCTGGTTCTGTCTCTCCGTCTCATGTGTCATGTCATATTTCAACCCTTCTGACAGCACATCAAGTATAGCTACAGAAGAATCTGTATGCACAGTGGGAGAAAAAGACAGACCAAATACACAGTGAATTGGGAACGAGAAGTTTCCAGCAGTTGAAACATTGTTCTCCCTAGCAAAGGAGTAGGTTTGCTCAGCATATGGAGACATGCTTATGGATCAATAGAGAGACGTTTTAAAAATATGGCCATCCTGTGAAAATTTATATCTTGACTGAGGATATATTTTGATAGTATAAGTAATATTCTCATAAAACTTTTGGAGTGACAAATCAGGAATGAAGGAAACGATAATATAAAAAGCACATGGTAAGTCCTTGCCAATGATTGAACCATCCTTTTGCCTTATAAAGACATTGGTTTTCATTCTTCTCTGATCTTTTATAGGAGCTAAGTTCTATATATCTTGAAAGTTCCCAGGAGAATAAAATACAGTTAAAATTAGTATAACAAGCCGAGGTTAGGGGAGAGCCAGATAGCCTGGATCTTGGACAAATATAGTCAGTTTAACAAATTTGTCAAGATGTATCCACCGAGGATATCATTTTCCTTGCAAAAATATCATGCATACCTCTATTTATTTGATATTTTTTCTTAACCTCGGAGCTTTTAGGATAGACTTGGAAGAAAAATGCTGCTAGACGTATGTTTTTAATATACTGCCTGAGTTTCTAAGGTTTCTTTAAGATATTTACCCCCTAAGACTCAGTGTAAATCTATTTGTCATGGGAGAAGAGTCAGACAGAAACCTTATAATGAAGCTTCCTCTTTTATTTCTCATATTCTCAAAAAATAGGAGAAATGGTTTCTGAATTATCACATATTCCACGGAGAACTCAGCAGGTGATTCCAAATTAAATTCACAACCTTCCAAGTTGACATTTTCCTTAGAAAATCCTAGGATATAACTTTACCAAGTGGAATCCAACCAACTTCTCTACGATAAAACATAAATCACTCAATTATAAAATCAAATATTTATCATTTAGAATATGATGAATAAGCTTAAGAAAATAAAGTGTTAATGTGCATTGTATTAGAAATGAGAAGTTTTACGCAGCTGAGCAAAACCCTTTATATTTTCAAGGATAGTAGTATCAGAGGGTCAGTCTTGCTATAACCTTTTGATCAGTTTTTGTTCTACGTAGTTTTTTCTTATATTTCATTCATACTTAATGTTGCTATTTTAATTCTTCATTATCATTCATAATTATTTTTGGAATAAATGGAATCAAAATATATGGAAGATAGACTAGGAAATATACAGAATTTTCTTGTTGGAATATTATGTTGATTTAAAACATTATTTATTTGTGTGATTAGCCCACAAAAACTACTTTTGGAAACAAAAATAGTGACTGAAGTTTTAAACAAATGTGGTTTAAAGAAACTAGTTTATTGACTAAATAAAATTTTGTTATGAAAACTATACTTGTCCTTATCCAGAAAAGGGAAAGTAATAGCAAATTCAATCATATAATCTGCCCTGGTGTGTTTATTGCATCAGCATGTGGTGAATGACAGTTAACCATAATTGACTGATTATACTGAAAAATAAAGACACCATAAACTCACAGAGGACTGAATGAAGACACTATCTGGATATTTGCATTTTGCAAGTAATTGACATTTACATTTTCTTGATTTTGATCTTAGCTCTGCTGTATACAACTGAATAGTCTTTGTTACAGTTTCAAAATACTTGAAATTATGGACCTTCGATCATACAATAAAAATTATACAGCATTATACATTGAAAAAATTATTTTAATATTATAAAAACATAACAATAATACAATGTTGTTTTGGCATTTGCCTCTTTTTTATATAAATCAGGAGGAAAAAAATCCTATTATTTGAGCATTCATTTCTGTAATATTTTACTAAACTTCAATAATTTGGAGACATAAATCTTCTTTTTGGGAGGTGTATTGTTTAACGTAATTAACATATTATTTATATCATAAAATTAAATATGCTAACAAAATTAACACATTTGTAACACTTTAATGAATGGCTCATTTGCCAAGAAAAGTAACAAAAATTATAGTGTCTCATTGATAATTTAGCAGATGTTTTATCTCACTCATTTTTCTTGTATTGTAATCTTATGAATTATATAAAAATAAACTAGTAATCATTGTTAATCTGTAAAAAAATTCCTTTCATTGTAGTCCCATGTATTTTGCCATTTGAATAATGAAAGTTCCTTCAAAACATTGGAATGTATTGCATTCAAATTCTTTTAAACTTTGAGATGTCTTGAATTTCTGTGAATTTGTGACTTTACTTTGAATTATTAAACTAAAGATACTGAGATGAACACTTTCAACTTTTACGTTACCTAAAATCAAAAATGATATCTTTCCATGTTTTTATGTTCAAAATTCTGGATACCTGTAAAAATGAATGAGAGCATTAGTGAACAATAAATACTAAACTCATATTTTTAAATATCAATCAAATGAGTGACTCCATGTAATAATTCACCACATATAATTTCAGGGACTTAAATATTCTAATTTGTAAAACAGGTATGAACAATTAGACATAATTTGATCTAAAGGTAGCTTGGTTATGTATTATCTTAAATTATAAACTTATTTTCTAAATGAAGTTTTAAATAATCCTTTTTTACTATTATTGTATCATCCTATAATATGTACAGCCTTATAAATGTGTTTATTTTTCTGTTCATTGGCCTCCTTTCCAAAAATGCTGACCACATAAGTCATCTTTTTCCTCATTTGGAAACCACAAGAATTCTCTTTTTGGAAATATGTGATTTCTTTTATGGCAAACCTGTGAGTCTAAATTTCTGAAGTTTAATCTTAAGAGTTCCTGGGGTCTTACTGTCAACCCTGGAAGCTTCTGATGGGAGTGAATTGAAGACATGCTCACTTTGAAATATTACCAGTAGGTTTCACAGAATTTTCTTCATGAAAGTCAGAATGTCAGTGCTGCTAACCACATTTCTGATGTGGGTACATTTTTCCAGTTGAAAATATGGGGCAGGCGGCACCTGTGGCTCAGTGGGTAGGGTGTTGGCCCCATATACTGAGGGTGGCAGGTTCAAACCCAGCCCCAGCCAAACTGCAACAAAAAAACAGCTGAGTGTTGTAGCGGGCGCCTGTAGTCCCAACTACTTGGGAGGCTGAGGCAAGAGAATCACCTAAACCCAGGAGTTGGAGGTTGCTGTGAGCTATGACATTACAGTACTCTACAGAGGGCAATAAAGTGAGACTCTGTCTCAAAAAAAAAAAGAAAAGAAAATATGGGGCAACCACAGCCATTCAAAACCATTAAAAATTATTGCTTTTATTACCATTTCAGGATTCAATATCAGGGCATGGAAATAGGATACTGTACATATCACTCAAAATAATCAATATATTAAAAGTTTGTAGCCTACCTTCCATTCCCAATTTTGCTTTTAAGTTAGTCTTGCTAGCAATTTTCCATTTTTTATACCTGGTATAAGAACTAAAAAATGTAATATTCCTTTCAGTTATAATACATCATGTTTCTATGATATCACCTTGCACTCTACCACAGCTTTTACTATGTACCAACTGCCTGCCAGTTACTGGGGTGAGTTTTCATATCGACAATGACACTAAAATTTGGAAATACTCGCTTAAGGTAGTTAGGGGTAAAAATGAATGTACAGAAACCAGTCTTCCAAGATCACAGAGTTTATAATACCATGGATGGAGTAGCATAAGAACAAAAATATAGCCAATATTTGGTGACAGCAATCATTTTTTAACCATAATACACATTTTAAACCCCAATTGATAACTACTTAGCTTAATTTTGTGCAGGTAATGGAGATGGAAAACAAGATGAGCCCCTTGTGTGCACGGTACACATTTAACTTCATTGTGTTAAGTGGGTACTTTTGGGGTAAAAATGTTCTGACCTTTCTTGATAGAATACTTCAAGTTTTAGAAGAAAATGAAACCTAAGTCTTTTTATAACTTTCCTTTTAGGATTAAATGGAGAAATTATACTTAACTGCCACTAACTAGACAAAACCCCAACTGTGTTTATTGCTTTATAATTGTTATATTTAACACCAGACTTTAGAAAACCTGCAAAATGACTTTGGTTATTACAGAATTTAGAAAACTTGAGCAATGGTTTCATTTGGGTTTTAAATAATGGAAATTAAATTAAGATTGATATTTGAATATTCAACTCATCAATTTTCCAAAAATTCAACTTACTAAATGCTTACCTCTGTCAATAACATTAAAATACAAAGTAAATATATATTACATTTTGTCATAGACTTAATTTTGGTTGGAAAGAATCATGAAAAATATAAATATGCATTATTTAAAATTAATAATGCTTTTGGTATTTTCTATATTTTTCAAAATGGAAATGTATATATATACACATATATAAACACATACACCCACACTCAGGTATGAAATGATAAAAAGTAACTTACTTATAATTTCAATGTATTTGTGAATTATAAAATCTCTCTCTAAGAACATACACCACAGATGCATTATAAAGTATATTCGGGTTACATTACATGTGACGTGAATTACACTGCTTATGATCTGTGTTTTAGGCCCTGTGTCATGCAGGGCTGTAAGTGTCAGAAGAATCTTACTGTGGTAACCACCTCTGAGATATCCATAAAGGAATGAGTGATTTCAAAATAATGTGACATATATAACAATATACCAAAAATATAAATATACTAAAATAAAAGACCTGGCACATTTAGGTTGTTTCAAAAGTTTTGTCCATTTTAATGTCAAGTGTTTTTGTAGCTACATATCTCAATAAATATTTATTCTACTGTGTCGTGGTATATACTGATTGATGGAGAATTTTATACTCTATACATTGATGCTGTTCATTTTTTTCTGCTTTTAATTTTTTTTATTCTTTTCAGCCTATTACTATATGATGTCATTAACCGATTTTCGGCCAATTTTTCTCTATGAATTCAAATTGAACCAAAGCGCTGCCGAAACAGCCCAAAAAATTAACCAGGCTTTTGGCAATGATAGTGTTAATGAACACACTTTTCGACGTTGGTTTGTGAAATTTCGTTCCGGAAATTTTAGCCTTGAAGATGAGCCCTGAAGTGGTCGATCTAGAGTAATCCAGGAGGAGGATTTGAGGACCCTGGTGGAGACTGACCCATCACAAACGGTGCGTGGGATGGTGGAAGAACTGGGTGTCAGGTCCCATGCAGTTTTTGATGGTTTAAGAGGTATTGGAAAGGTCAAAAAGCTCGAAAAGTTGGTGCCCCACGATTTAAACGATCGGCAGAAATTGTCACGTTTCAAGGTTTGTTCTTCATTACTTTTGTGCAACCAAAACGATCCTTTTTTGGATCAGATCATCACGTGTGATGAAAAGTGGATTCTCTACGACAATAGGAAACGTTCAGGACAGTGGTTGGACACCGATGAGCCACCCAGGCACTTCCCAAAGGTGAAACCCCACCAAAAAAAGATCATGGTTACTGTATGGTGATCAGCGGCTGGTGTGATTCACTATAACTTTCTGCAACCAGGCCAAACCATCACAGCAGAGTACTATTGTGAGGAAATCGACGAAATGTACCGAAAATTGCGTCAGCAGCAGCCAGCACTGGTCAACAGAAGAGGTCCAATCCTGCTCCACGA
>CAUYPK010025530.1:0-37197 GCA_963574355.1 Loris lydekkerianus | reverse complement strand
CTGTCCGCGTGGGGGGCTCACTCACGGAGGCACAGCAAGTTTGTGGCCTGGTGAGCTGTCCGCGTGGGGGGCTCACTCACGGAGGCACAGCAAGTTTGTGGGCTGGTGAGCTGTCCGCGTGGGGGACTCACTCACGGAGGCACAGCAAGTTTGTGGGCTGGTGAGCTGTCCGCGTGGGGGGCTCACTCACGGAGGCACAAGTTTGCACCAGGAGCTGATGTGGGCTTACTGCCCTGCAGGTGGCTTACAGCGCTTGCCTTGCTGACAATCAGCAGTTGAGATAAATGAGTTCCTCGTGCAAACATTTGGAGCGTTGCTTGGGCTTTGCTCATCTTTCAGTTTGCTTAGAAAGGGGGAGATTTCATAAATATGATTTTGAAGCTTAATTTTTTTCTTCCTTAAGTTTTTCCAAATATTATTATTAGTTTTTTTTTGTTTGTTTGTTTTTTTATCTAAGATATACCAATAAATGGTACACACTTTTTTCTTTTAATTAAATCAAAGTTGAGTACATTGATGTGATCATGGGGCATCACACACTAGCTTCATAGATCATTTGACACATTTTCATCACACTGGTTGACGTAGCCTTCCTGGCGTTTTTTTAGTTATTGTGCTAAGACATTTACATTCTACATTTACTAAGCTTCACATGTACCCTTATAAGATGCACCGCAGGTGTGATCCCACCTATCCCCTTCCTCTACCCACCTCCCCCCTCCCTCCCCTCCCTCTCCCCCTTTCCCCTGTTCTTAGGTTGTAACTGGGTTATAGCTTTCATGTGAAAGCCCTAAATTAGTTTCATAGTAGGGTGAGTACATTGGGTACTTTTTCTTCCATTCTTGAGATACTTTACTAAGAAGAATGTTTTCCAGCTCCATCCATGTAAACATAAAAGAGGTAAAGTCAAATATTAATGGTCAGTATAAGAGATTGAGAAAGTCTTTCATTATAAACCCAGGCCTGATTAAAAGAGACACAGCTTGCCCACTCATATCCTCAAAGATGTTGCTATTTTCCTTCCTTATCAATAATTCCATATTCCTTCACTTATGCATTTTTCTGAAAAGTCGGATTTCTGAGCATTCCATTTGCCTTGGTGATTTATATAAAATGAACATTTTCATTAGTAGTGTCTTGGTCCTCACACCTTCATTATACTATATGATAAAACATAGTCCCTGTGGAATATTATTCTTAACATTATAGTTTAGTAACTGGAAAACATTTACTCTAATAATGTCAGAAATTCTTTATCATATCAGATTTCTTAATGTCACAAAATGTCAGTCTTACTCTGTTATTTCCTATGAGTTTGTATTGTTCCTGACTTAAAGTCTATGGTAGTTGTGATTCTTTTTTATACATTTATGAAGTTTATTTATGTTATTTATGAGACCTGCGGAAAAATGTCCTTGAGATATTTTGGAAAAAATTCAGTGTAGAATTTAAATTAACATTACACTTCAGTGATGCTAGAAATCTTTACCATTAAACAAACAAACACCCTCTTTCTGTATCTAACCGTGTATCTCACGCTGCCACACACACAGAGACACTGCATTCACAGTGAAGTGACATTTTAAAATCTCCAGCAGAAGAATTTCATCGTGGCTGAAAGAAATTTAACTAATCATCATCATGTATACATGTCAAAGGTAAAATATTCAGATTGAAAGGTATCAATCACTTTATTTCATAATGTTAAAAATATACTTTTTAACAAAGGGGAAGAAAGATGTAAGAATAAACATTGAAAAGTTTTGGATAAGTGTAAGATTTAAGACGAAGATTGTGTGCGCATGTATACATCTCACATTAGCAGAACAGAGGAAAATGTAATACAAAATAATATTGAACATGGTATGACTTGGACCCGTTCATTCCCCAAGTCATTCTGATTAAATGGAAATGTTCCGGCATGATGGGAGGATGTCCAATTTTGCTGCCCCCTCGTAGCACAGAACGTAAATTCTCTTAGGATGTAATGAGATGCAAAGAGGATAATTCCGTTTGAGTTTTTGTTTTACACTGAAAATTATAACCATAGAAAGAATTCCAAAATAATGAAAGGTACAGAGTCACCTAGGCAAAATTAGGCATTTCTATGTAAAATGCTCATTTTATTGACTGATATTCATAGCAGGGGACAGCCAAAGAGACAAAGGGTTTGTGCTGTTATCATTTTTTTTAGGAAACACACTTTTTACTCAGATGCAATAGAGTTTTAAGCAGTTTGAATAGATTTAAATGACCTATAAGATGGTTTTTAGTAGAAATTTGTACTTTTATTTGGGATGTTCTCACTTCTTTCTTCTGTTTTAGATGATATTCAGCATTTGGACGCTATACATTTTACTTCGCACTAAAAACAACCAATGATTGTTTAAGAACAATCTATTTTAACACTTATATATGCGTGTGTGTATGTATATATATATACATATATATGTGATGCGCTGTGTTGTGCACCCACCACATTTTCCTCGCCACACGTCCATTGCCACGAGCCAGTTTTCTCCAATTCTTTCCACATAGTTAAACTAACATTCTCAAAGATGCCCGTAGGGGTGTGAATTATATTTTTTCTGGATGCGTGTGTGGGGGTAGAATTGTTAGATGAGAAAGTGCGAAAGTGTACGCATATGTAACTTGACTGAGTTAAAAACTAACCCCCGCCCCCCCAAAAAAGTCTCTAATTAGCATTCCCAAATAGGTGTTTATTCTGCAGTTCTGTCAGCCTGCCCGAGGAGTTCCATGTTCAGGCATCCCTGTCAAAACATGACTTTAACCATTTTTGCTGGAATAAACATAAGATGGTAGTCCATTGATGTTTACATTTTATTTTTGAGCACATATTACATCCTAATTAACTTTCAGCCTTTCCTTTTTTATAATGTGCCTATATATATTTTTTCTGTAAGATTCCTTTGCAGGAAGTAAACTATTAATTCTATGTCAGGCTTTGACATTTCAAATATTGTCATCTATTTGTGTTATTTGTCTATTAGCTTTTTTGGTGGTGCTCTTACTTGAAAGGAGACTGTTGATTTCATACTGAACTGATCACTTTTTGTTTTTGTTTTCTTACGATTATCTTTAGCCAACGTGTGGTCAATTCAGTGTGTTTCTTGGACGAGGACAGAGAGCAGTGTTGTCCTAGAGCCTCAACACGAGGTTTCCATAAAGGCCGGACTAAACAGCCTGCGGGTTTCCTGCTCATGACGCCTGCACGGGACCCACTTCACCAACAAGGGTTTTCAGAACCGGGCTTGAGTTTGCTGGTTTTCCTCAGAGTATTTTTTTCATACTATGAGTATTTTTATCTTGAAATTGTTTTATGTGAATAATCTTTTCAAGACACTAAAATCTAATGTATATAGAGTGTCATAGTACTGATAAATTTCCCTTTAATCCCCAGATGTGGGGTGCTGTATGGCCCCATGGACTGCAAAATACAGAAGCATAAATATACATTTAGACATCAGGCACGCACACATATACATGTACTCAGAGGGTGCCAAAAAAATGTGCACACAGTTTAAGAAAGGAAAAACACTGTATTAAAATTGTGATATTCAATATATGCCAATAACATTTTTATTGTTGTATATTATATCTTATACCTCTTATAACTACACAAGTCAAATGTGACTTGAGTATTATAATTTAAAGACAGCTTTTTCCTCTCTTAAAATTTGTATACATGTTTTGGGCACCCTCTGTATATATGAAACAGTTTCATACGTCATCATGGTACCACTTGGTTTAGGCTTGCGTTAGTAACATTACAGCTGGTCCTTTTGGGTGATAAATAAAACATACACCTTCTTATTACTGTTTAAATTTTTCATCTTTTCTATTTTCTCTTCATGGGATTATTTTCATACTCAACTTTTAAAGATATAATTTAACCTTTGCCTTCAATACTTAACAGTGTTAAAAAGTTGTTGTTTTAATGTCTGTTATATGTATTTTTATTGTAATTTTACTATATAAGAAATAACTAAATATTATGCTGGTTATTCTTCTCACAGGAACTCTAAATACTTGCTCATAATCAGGCAGTGCCTGTGGCTCAGTGGCTAAGACACCAGCCCCATATACTGAGGGTGACGGATTCAAACCCAGCCCTGGCCAAACTGCAACAACAAAAATAGCTGGGTGTTGTGGTGGGTGCCTGTTGTCCCAGCTACGCAGGAGGCTGAGGCAAGAGAATTGCCTAAGCCCAAGGATTTAGAGGTTGCTGTGAGCTGTGATGCCATGGTACTCTACCAAGGGTTAATAAGTGAGACTGTCTCAAAAAAAAAAAAAACAAAAAAAAAACTTGTTCATAATCATTTTTATATATCATTTGTTCCTTTAAAGTTTAAACTTTCTAAACTATCATCTGGAGAAGATTCAGTAGGTGGAGAGCACCTCTATAATACTCAACTTTGAAGAATTCTCACATGTTGGAAAGCTACAGAAACAACATGGATTAGTTTGTCCTTGAGATCTTACTAAGATTCAATTCTTGCCTGAAGAAACCTAGCTGGGGATGGGATATTAGTTACTTTGTTTTATTGTTTAACATTAAAGCAGTTATAGAGACAGGATTTTTATTTGTTCCCAAGATGACAAACTTGAATCCCATTTGAATTGGTGTTGTAAAAAAAAAAAAAGAAAATTTTCACATTATTTTAGTAGAATTTGGAATGCTTTAATTCCTTATTGTTAGAGAAAGTTTTGCTTCAGAATAATTACCTACTTCTCTGCCACAGCCGTTATCGTGTAGATATTGTATTTTACTGCCTTCAGTGTTTTCATTTTAAAGATGTAGTGCTGTTTATATCATATCATTCCTAACTTCAAGGTCTGTTCCACAATTTTTAATCATGGAATTGATTTTCTAAGCCTTACCGAGCCAACAAGCTATCGATGACTTTGTTGAATTGTCCGTTCTTGATGCCATACAGAGGGTTGACAGTGCAATTAATTCCACAAGAAGACGTTTGTTTTCACAGTAAGAATGTATTTTATTTAGATTGCAAAATTGATTTCACTTCTGTTCTACCTAGTAGGATAGCACATAGATTGTCACAGAGTATCTTCTGCAGTCCTGTGTGCACACCACCCTCTGGGCTGGCCATTGTGGTAGCTCAACCTCACAGAGAAGGAATTTTGTTCCTGCCCAGAATCTAAATGACATTAAATTATGCCATAGATCCACTCTATTCAGGATGACAGTAGACACCAGGCAGTGAGCTCTGTTATGTCAGCTTCCACCAAAGGGTGTCCTGCAATCCGTGAACTGAGTAAGTGTTAAGTTGAACACACCTGGTTCGATAGGTAAAACTTTTGCACGGGCTACAAGCCACTTTGCTGTATTTTAATTTGAATCAAATGTTTTTAAAGTAGTGAAACCTTCCACTCCCACAGCTGTTCCATACTTGTGACATCAAACTGTATTAAAGAAAACATGGTCATTGTTTTCATAAAGTGCATACTCAATATTTGCAGGTGTCGGTCCAGAAGTGAAATCTGAAAATCTCACATCAAGTGTTGCCTGGATTCCTGCACACCTGTGTGGCTTGGTGGTCATGAACTCGTGCTCTGGAGCCGTGTCCTATAACCTCCTGTGATTCCTCACTTCATGACTTTCAATCTTGGTGACCTTGGGCAAGTGACTTAACATCTTTGTGCCTCAACCTTGCCTATAAAATTGAGACACCAATAGGATCTATTTCATGGGTGTGCTTTCAAGGAGGGTAGAATAAGGTAATATTGAAAAAGGACCTCAACAGTGCTTGACACAGAGAAAGTGCTTACTGGAAGTGAGCTATTAGTAACATTACTATTATTCTATGATCTACAGTTGTTACTGTTCTATGTTACTCAGGACATAGAAGATAAGATGTGTCTCGGCTGATTCAAATCTCTAAAACAATTTGCTTCACATTCTCAGTGACTTTAATTTTCTTATAATGTGCATAAACTGCCAGTGGGCTGGGTACTTAGGGTAAAGAGATAAGCAGGATGACATGTCCTTCTTTAGAAGGAGAGACAGTATGAGGACATGCTCTGTGTACAGAAGAGATATTTGGAAGGTTACAAAGGAGTAGAGAAAGTGGTGTGATAGCTGGTCAGAGCCTCCGGGAGAACATGCAGGGAGAATGATGCCAGAATAGGGTTCTAAAAGTGAGAGGGAGTCTCCAGGTGGCTTCACCTGGGGAACGAGAAGACAGACAGTGCCAAGACTCACAAACTGAGTGTTTCACACTGTTCCAGAGGGTCGACTCAGCCCCTGGGACCCATGGATGGGCCTTCCTATCTATACACCCCCCACCCATAGATGCTATTTCTTATAGGAAAGTATTATCTATATCATCAGTCTATTGAAAAATATATTTTTTTGAGTTCAGTGCTGTGTTGACATTTGGAATTCAGTTGCTATTAAAATAGCAAAGAACCCACAGTTGCCCTAGGGAGTTTATATTCTAGCTGTGAAACTTTCATTCTTCTCCAGTGTTTGGCCTATGTAAGCTGCATGGATTCTGAAGTTTTGTCTAACAAAGAGTCATGTCTTTTGTCATTTACAGAAAGCCTTGCACACCCAGGGATCTACTGGCTCAGTTCAGATACCCGCGTGACCCACTAACTGTGGAGATAGTGAGGGCAGGGGAGATTTTTGAGCACACACTGCAGCTGATCCCGGAGCATGTGAATCAGGGGCTCGCTGTGAATTCGGAAGGCAGAGGTCAGCTGCACAGCCCTGTGTTCTAAGCCTCCTGTTCACAGCAGAGTTGAACTAGGCCTCAGTAATGAACGCTAACATTTTTGGGATTCTCAGGTTAATTTATTTGCCACTTTTACCAAACAAATGCAGACATTTCTCACAGGAACTGTAATTTCAAAGGAGGAATGATAAAAGTATATTCAAACATGGCTTATCTTGAACAGATCTAATGTGAACTTACTTTTCAAATCCAAAAGATGTTACTATTTCCTACAGAGAAATGCTTTATTCCCAGAGGAACACTCCTCCACTGAACGTTGTGGTCATCTGAATCCTTGGATGAATTCACCTGAAATTCTTTCACCACCATTTATATTTCTTCCTGGTCTTTTTGTTGTTTTTGTTGCTATTTCAAAGCATTTCTTTCTTTCCAAAGCCATACATCTACTTAGTAAATACCAAATGAGATGACATAGAAAGTATTCATTTTTTTTTTTTTTCAGTTTTTGGCTGGGGCTGGGTTTGAACTCCCCACCTCCGGCAGATGGGGCCAGCGCCCCACCCCCTTGAGCCACAGGCACTGCCCTGAAAGCGTTCAATTTTTTTTAAGTTTTTCTCTTTAAAATGAAATAAAAGAATGTTATTCTTTGTTGCATACTATTTGTGCTGAGAATGCAACAGCCGTTTTGATAGGTTTGTCCCTTCTTTATTCTCCTTCAGAAAATCAGCTGAGCCCTGGTGCAGAGGCCTATGTGTGCCTGGCTCCGGCCCCAGTGCTCTGCCTGATTACTCTAAAAGGCATCTCACTGTCCTTAGATGCCCATCATGTCTTGGGCTTTCAAAGCTTCCATAACCAAAATATACAGTGAAATTTCCATATTAGCCCATATGAGCACTAGAAGATGAGACGTAGAGTTAGGAGTTAGCTTGTCTGAAACATTCATCCGCATTCATTAGCAAACAGAATATGTCCTCTCATCTAAAGTATTTAAGAACTTAAAAGTTTTTTCCCAAGAAGAAAACCACTATCGTATTTTGCCTTTCTTTCATTATTCCTAACGTTAAAGGCCTTTTCCTCCCTCTTGAAACCTAACTTGTCAACATCTTGCCACATGGGACCGTTCTTCCTGTCTGCCCCAGATTAACATGTCCCAGGATCCAGCTAGAAACTGGCCAACACAGTAGCCGGTTTCTGAGAATTAAAAGGGATCCTCGCTCTTAGTTAAGCCCAGTGTGCTGAACAGTTTCTGTAGTCGGACAAGGATGGAATTTTATGCCCTGTTAAAGGTCAGGTTCCTGATGCCCTACACGTTCCCCGGGGAGCGACAGCTTGCAGCGTTCAGAAAGCTGCGGTTTCATCCCTCCTTGTCAAGTATCAGGTAGGTTAATATTCACCCACATATCTTTAACCTTGTCACTAAAAGCACAAAATCCGGGAGAAAGAATTATGGAAGTAAGCGAATAAAAACTCAGCAGAACCATTCTGGGGTCAGGGGTCCCTAATTCTTACAGGGGTCCTGCGTGTACAGCCAGGTGCAGCTTATACGATGCCCAGCACGACGCTAAACCACTGTCTTTGGGCAAGATCTTACACTAAGAACTGTTTTCCTCGCCTTTGTATTACATCTTTCTGTTGCTACCTAATGAAATGTTTTTGGAGGCAAGAAAGATTGTTGCGTGCCCGGGTGGGTGGGTGGGGAGCTGGTACAGCCCCCGAGTTGAGGCTGACCGTGCGCGCACGCGCCTTTTAGGACCGCTCTGCTGCTGGCTGTCCCCTCTCTGCATTTCAGAATTCCGCTACAATGACCTGGTGTCCCGCACTCCCTCGGCCTCATCGCCAATTTATCTGGATGCACAGCCCACAGGCACCTGCCCAACTGCTCCGACCTGTGTTTCTACCTGCGATACAGAACACTGGCAACAGCCTGCAGCCCCACCCCCACCCCCCCAACTTGGGGCGCCTGCTGCAGCTGACCCACCAGGATGGCTGCAGCTTGCCCAGCGGCCTAGGAGGCTCCCCGGGCTCCAGCCGGCTGCTCCTGCCGCCCAGGCTGGTGTTCACAGAGCTCATCACCCCAGAGCACAGGTACACCGACAAGCTCATACAGCGTGAGCAGTTTCTGGACCACGACTTGGGCCACACCGAGCCTGCGCTGAGCACCGCTCCGCCTGCACCAGCGACCCTCCTTGCTGCCCCACGGTCACCTCGCAGGCGGAGCCCCCGAGCCCCGGGCGCGGTGCATGTTTTTACGCGCTCCAGCCCGGTGTGCAGCAGCGGTGCGACCCCCTGATGACCCGCTCAGTCTTCCCTCTAGAGCAGATGAACCAGCTCATGGTCTACATCGACGTTTATAGGAGCTCGGAGCCGGAATCTCAGGTTCTCAGAGACCCCTCTGTGCCTCAGGGACTGCTGAGGACAGGCCTGCCGTGGTCCCCTCCGGAAAGCCCTTACCGCCTTTCTCTACAGGCCTGGCCTCCGCGTGCACAGGAGGGAACAGGACAGCCACAGCCCCTGCCTCCTGCTGGGGACAACCAGGCCAAAGAGCACGTAGTTCTGATGGCCGCGCACACGCTGTGGGTCTGTGAACACTACCGGGTGGTCACGAACTGTCGGCCCTGTACCCCACTGGGACGGGGTGCCCTGTACCCCGAAGCCAGGAGGATCCTGGGCGCCGAGCTGCAGCACGTCACCTACAGCCCAAGTTCCCTGGGGACCCCGGCCTGACCATGCTGCGATTGTACCAGGGCTGCAGCCCCAGCGTGAACGCGGGCATCACTAACTTTCGCCACAGCAGCTTTCAGATTTGGCCTCATGTTAATCAATGGACCGAATGGCCCCTTCGGTGAAATTCCTGATGGCCGCGGGCCAGTCCCCAGGGAAGGGGGTAGACCCGCTGCTCCGGGGGTTCTTGGCTGTGGCGGCTGGACTGCGGTGCCCTCTCGGGGGTCAGCCTTGAGCTCAGGAGAAGCTGCTGGCCACTGCCCACTCTGCGGCCCTGGAGGTGGCCGCCACCAACGTTCAGAGGGGTCGGGACCACGGGATCCCGCTCTGTGTTGACTTCACAGTGATCTGTAATTTGACTTCTGTTGAGAACTTTGAGGCTCTTCAGAATGAAATTAAAGATTCAGAGATTAGACAAAAGCCGAAAAAGTAAGTATGCGAATGTTGCCTGGATTTAAGCATTCTTGGGAGAGGGGAAAATGTTAAAGGGCATTTTGGGGGCATGGAATTTGGTTTCCTGGGGATGTTGTTTCAGAGCTTTTCCTAATTGTTATTGGTAGAGAGGTTGACTGATAAAGGGAGAATTATCCAGAAGCTGAGATCCCCCTGTTGTCCCTCTGTCCACCCCCCTGTGTAAATGCACACTGGCTGCCTCCTGTTAACTTGCTACACCTGGGCTGGGGGAGGAGTGGTCAGCGAGCCTTGTCCATCGGCCTCTTCCCTAGTAATCCAAGCAGAGCCCTTTTCTTGTTACAAACATTCTGATCAAAGCCTGAAATAAATTGTTCCATCTCAGAGACCTTCTTAGGCAGCGCAATGTAGTGAAAATGAAAACAAATTGCTTTTTGTCAAGAGAATAAATAGTTGGGAATTTAGGGTCAGAATTTACTTTGAGGCCTTTTCACGGCATCACTAATACCTTTCAGTGAAATGTCCCTGTTTTTTTCTTTGGGTATGAGATTCAAATTTTCTTTGGAGCTATAAGTATACACATTTTCAGGAGATAACCTTATTCATTTTAATGCTCACCAAGTCTCAGCCCTTAAAATGTTTTAGAAAAAAAGAAAAACAGAAAAAGGAATATTTCATCAGTATATTTGTCTGTGGTAGGTTAACTACAGCAGATTAAAAATTATTTCTATATTAAAGTATATTAATATGAACTCTTTTAGAGAAGTTTTAAAATTATTTATAAATTTTGTGGCCAATTGCTAGTATTAGGCCCTTCTTTGCAAAACCAAGGATATAGTATACATTTTAAGAAAGAAAAAAGCAGGCGGCGACTGTAGCTCAGTGGGAAGGGTGCCAGCCACATGCAACAAGGCTGGCAGGTTGGAACCTGGCCTGGGTCTGGCAACAACAGTGACAACTACAACAACAAAAAATAGCCCGGAGTTGTGGTGGGCACCTGTAGTCCCAGCTACTTGGGAGGCTGAGGCAAGATAATTGCTTAAGCCCAACAGTTTGAGATTGCTGTGAGCTGTGACAACATAGCATTCTACCGAGGGTGACAGCTTGAGACTCTGTCTCAAAAAAAAAAAAAAAAAAGGAGAAAACTGTATTAAATTGTAACCATAACCTAAATAATGATAACGTTTATTATCTTGTGTATTGTACCCTGTATCTTTTATAATTGCTGAAGTCAAATGTGACTTGAGTATTAAAATTTTAATCAACTGCTGGGCGCTGTGGCTCATGCCTATAATCCCAGCACTGTGGGAGGCTGAGGAGGGAGAATTGCTTGAGCTCAGGAGTTTGAGACTTGCCTGAGAGAGAGTGAGACTCCAACTCTTAAAAAAATGGAAAAACCCAGCTGGGTGCTGTGGTGAGCACCTGTAATCCCAGTGGCTTCCGGAGGCTGAGGCAGCGGGATGCCCACAGCCCGAATGTGTGTTTGCAGTGAGGTATGAGGCCATTGTACTTTGCTCAGGGCATAGGGTGGGACTCTGTCTCAAACAAACAAACAAACAACAACAACAAAAAACCCTCAAAGAAATAAAAAAAAGTAAGCAAGGAAATTAAAAAAATTAATCAACTTTTTTCCTTTCTTGAAATATGTACATATTTTTTGGCACTTTCTGTATTTCTATGTTCCAAGAATTTGTCTTGTGTATGTGGAATATCAAAATGCAAAAATGTATATTTTAAACAAAGCAAAGTATCATGTAGGTTGAATTTGCAAGTTTCTGCTGGAAAGGACATTGATTTTTGGATTCATAGAGATATACTTAAATCTCTGTTCTACCATAGCTTAGTACTGAGAGCTTGTGAAAAATTTTAAACAGCTTTGAATCTCAGAATATCTGTAAAATGAGAAAGTAGTGCTTCCTTCTCAGAGATGTTTAAGGAGTAAACTACATAAAATCCATCAAATACTTGGCCCAGTTCCCACTGCATCATAAGCAATCAATAAATGTAGATATTTTATTATGACATCATTTTGGTTGTCAGGGTCATTATTATGCTGTACACCTGCTGAGATCCAGCTCTGTGCTGGTGCTGGATCCCAGATGAAGGAAATGGCATCCTTGCTGTGGAGAGACTGACAGTGCAGGGGGCAGGGAGCTGTGGGGTGGCGTGGGGAGGGCTTCAGTATGGACAGGGCATGGGGGAGGTGGGGATTAAATGCTGTGGGAGCACAGGGTCAGAGATGGGAGGTGCACAGCGAGCTGCTAATAAAAGATGCCATTTGATCTGGTTTCAGAATTGTTTGAGGGTAAGAGGTTAGATGATAAGGGAACAGCAGGACGCAGGTGCCTCAGAAGGACTAGAAACAGGAAGGTGTTCAGTTGAAGGTCAGAAGGAGGAAACAGAAACGTAATAGGAGGCAGATTGAAAGGATCTTTTGTGCCATGCAAAGGAATTTGGTCTTCAACTTGTGTTTAACACTAAAGCAGGAGGATGATCTGAGGGGTACTTTTCCATGACACTATAATTGGCTGCAATTTGGAAGATATCCTGCAAAGATCAGAGGCTGGCAGCAAGGAATTCTGCAGTTACCAGAGTCCTCCATGGAGAAACATGGAGATGGCTCAGCCAGGCTTTGTGGCAGAGTATGCAAACCCATCAGACTTTTTTCAAAAATTTTTTTGGTATATTTGTACATATTATGTGGCATATGTGCAATGATCAATATTTAGTGTATTCACCCCATGAGCATTTTTCATTTCTATGTATTGGGTACATTTTAGGCCTGCTCTTACAGCTATTTTGAAAAATATAATACATTGTTAACTATAGTCACCCTACTCTGCTCTCCAAGCTTAGAACATATTCTATCTAACAGCGTTTGTCCACGTGGACTGACCGACCACTCTTCACTCACCGCCCCCCCCATACATCCTTCCCAGTCTCTGGGATGGGAGTTTCCAACGTTTCCTGTGGGCAGTGTGTCCAGAGTGACTAAAGTTAGGGGCGTGTCTTGGGCAATTCATTCAAGTTTCACTTCTCAATTAGTGGCTGACCTGAAAATTCACCACAAATTATTATAGAGTTCCAGCAACGTTTCCTCTTATAGATCTCCTTTCCCCAAATCTTGTGATTTTAATGGGAGGTGAAGTAGTCTGCACTGCAGGCTCTGTGCGTCCTCCGGGCCTGTGTCTTGATCCTTGCCTGGGGGAATGTGTGAAGTAGGCCAGCTGGGCAGCAGCTGGGGGTTTTACCTAGTCTCCACCTTCAAATCTATAGATCTCAATTTCTCAGGAGCTGATTACGCTGAGGAAGATGGCACGGTTTTAAATATCCTAATTTACATGTATTTCTTTATCCTTTCCCTTCATTTCTTTTCCTTTTTACTTTTCATTTACAAATGGTTTCAAGAGTTTTGTTTTAAACCACTCAATTGATTTGGGGAGGCCCGTGGTCTCTGATTCTGGACGCTTCCGTGAACCCCAGGGCCTCGCAGGGCTGGAGGGAGAGGGGTCCAAAGGGCAAAGGCTGCATGAAGGCTCCACCCTCAGGACCTAATCACTCCCTCACGGGCCCACCTGTTGATACTGTCAAATTGAGACTTCCTACCAGAGCAGCCCGTAACTGGGCCCTCAGGAGCTGGGGAGGAAGAGGAGGAACGGCTCTGGGGGCTGTGTGATAAGCTGGGGAAGGAAAAGTCACAGGTCTAACCCTAGAAAAAGCCTCCGACTTACCTTTCCCCAGAGATGTTCCCCAGACTTACCAGGGGGCTCTCCTATCTCCTAATTCATAGCCATGGTGCAGTGAAGGGGGCTCTGCAGCTCCGAAGTTCACAGTTTTCTTGGGGATCATCTTTTTCCTGAACAATTATTTTATAAACATGCCAAGTTACCATGCCAGGCCCTCTTATTTGACTCTAAACACCATGTTTGGAGCCTTCCCTCCTCTGCTCGTCTTCATCCCATGGTATTTCTGCCTTTCTGGAGGACATGTTAATGGAATGGCCGGCTGTGAGAGTCTGCTCTCCTGGGTTACAGATAAATTGCCTCATTGATCTTTGACTCCTCAGCGCCCAGCCCAGAGCTTGGCGCAAGGCAGCAGATACATCAGTAGAGAAATGCAACTTGCTTCCTTCATTTTATTCTTCCAAGGATGCTTAATCAGAAAGTTATTCTCAGTTTAAAAATATTGACCAAATAAAGTTTTCTCAGGAGAAAACTAGTTTTTTACGTTTATTCATACCAATTTTTTTCACCAAATTATTTAGTGGCCTCAGTCAACAATGTGTTATAATCTTGTGTGCAGAGAAATGAAAAGTTGAAGCAAAGAAATCCAAGTGTTTGATTTTTGCAGTAACTTAGCCCTGATTTCGAAAAATTGAAATGAACACAGACACACACATTCACACTCCAGTTAAAACTCAGTCAGGTCTACCGCCCAGCAACATGGAAGGCAGACATGATTGAGCAAATTAAAAGTGACAAGAGACCCATTAAAATTCAAACTATCAGCCAGGTATCCCCATAGGTCCAGTTCGTAGAAGGCACTCGTTTTGTTTTTTTAGCAAAAACAGAACGCACATTAATTAATTCGGCACCTTAACGTATGACGTTTAATTTGACATGGGTTGTGTAGATAGTGGTGAGGCTGTTTTAGAAATATCTTTCTCTCTCTCTCTCACACACACACAGAAGTTGAACATCTCTAATTTGAAAATTCAAACTCCCCAAATTGGAAACTCTTTGAGTGCTGACCTGTTGCCACAAATGTAACATCCACCCCTGACTTTGTGTGACAAGTTATCATCAAAATGTAGGCACACGACAGTTTATCTGTGGTCCCCAAGAAAACAGGACCTCTGCCTTCTTCAGCTGTGATGCATCTTTTAAGGTGTATGTGAATCATAAATGAATCTCTTGTTTAGACTTCAGGTCTCGCTCCTAAATATCTCATTATGTATATGTTCCCAAATCTGAAAAAATATCCTAAATTCGAAACATTTCTGATCCCACACATTTTGGATAAATGATACGCAATGTGTATATTCTTATCTTCTATATTTTGACAATCTGTTTTTTTTTATTTCATGCCTTGGAAAATTGGTGCTATGCTAGATTATTTTACAATTATAATAATGCAGCTGAAGAAATCTCTGTGTTATCAAAATTGAACACTTAAGAAATGAAAGTATTTAGTTGTTCATGGTTATCTACAGTATAAATTATACCACAACTTTATAGACAACTGTACCCTAAACAAGGGTATGCTTTCTTTCACTTTTAAATTCTACTTTTGAAAATAAGTATACATCTGAATGAAATTTAATGCATTTTATCTTTAAATCATCAAAATCAGTCTAAAGTTAACATTTTAGTGAATATTATGTTATTAAAGTAAAATGCATTATAATGCACATTTTAAGTGTATGACACCTTTGAACTATGTTCATACCTGTGCAGTCCTTACCCCCGTAAAGGCAAAGAACATTTCATCATTCCGGAAGCTTTAGGTCTTTGCCGTCTGTCTCCCCCCACGACCCGTCCCCAACAACCACGGATTGAATTTCTACCATCCTGTTAGTTTTGCCAGTTCTAGAACTTCATATACACGGAGTCATGATGTATGTACTCTTCTAAGCTCGATTGTGTTTGCTTGGCATGGTTTTGAAATTCATTCGTGCTGTGTATTTTACCAGTAGATCCTGTATTTGGTTGCTGTTGATTTTGAGTGGTATTGTTTGCATAAACATACTAATATTTGTTTACGCATCTGTCTGAGGTGGCCATTAGGGGTGTGTTAAGTTTTTACGTCTTCTAAATAACTTTGCTATGGACTCTCAAATGCAGGTATTTTTATTTCTCTTGAATACAAATCTAGCAGTGTAATTTCTAGACCACTGGGTAACTCTATGTTTAACTTTATAAGAAACTGACAAATTGTTACCCAATGTTGTCCTAATATTATTCACTCCCACTAGCAAGTTAGAGGAGTTTATTTTGTTTCATCTTTTCTCCTTTCTGTTCTTCCTGTTGGGAACACTCCCTTGATCTTTCTTGCAAGTTCATGGACTCTGTCATCTTCAGTCCTCTCTTACATATAGCAAGTGAAATTTTCATGCGTTATTGTTCTAGTTCTAAAATTTACATATTTATGGTTCCCAGTTTTCTTTTCATATTGTCTAAAGGTTAACTCAATAAAAGCATGTCTTCTTTAAAATTTTTTAACACATTTTATAATAGCTGCTTTAATATCCTTTTCTCTGGAAATTCAACATCTCAGCTGTCCATCATATTGGGGTTGATTGCTGATTATTATTATTATTATTTTGCTTGTATGAAAAGTTTTTATTGGAGAGGGAAGGATGCTGCAGAGCAGCACCAAGGAGGAGAGAAAAGAAGAGAGAGAGAGGAAGAAAAGAGAGAGAGAGGAAGGGGGGGGGAGAGAGGAGAGAGAGGAGGGGACAGAGAGAGATGATTGCTGATCATTGATTACTTATTTTCTTAACCATGGATCCCATATTTTTGTTTCTTTGCCTTTGTCACTTCTAAATACAATGAATTATTGTGATTTCACCCTGCATTTGTATAGGTTTTGCTTTATGCCTTTTGTAGAAGGCATAAAGCCCAAGATTGTTACCTAAGCTGCACTGGTCTGACATGGCCCAACCTCTAAAGCTGCCTCCCAAGCAGATCTGGGTAAGGCCTGTTTATATACTCTGTCAAGTGGTTTTTATCCTCCTGAGGATGAAACTTCTGCTCAGACTTGGCGATTTGCTTCCTGGGCTGGCTCTCTGGGGTGTTCGTGAGGTGTTACGTCCATCTTCCTGTTCCTATTCAACCCCCTCCATGTGCCAGCCAGCCCTTCCCAAGGACTCTGGGGCCCAAGGTGGATGTCTGTCCTCAGCCCACTGCAGGTCCTGCCTCCCTGAGCATGGAGGCCTCTCTTCGGGTCAGCAGCTCCTAGCACAGCATCAGGGGACTTTATCTCAGGTGCAAAGCTGGGCCATTGAACGTCCCCATTCTCAGGCTCCCCAGTCTCAGCCTGCCCATGTCCCACGTTTGGGAGCCCTGTGTTCATATGTTTTGTTTTCTTTTCCGGTTGGTTGTGATGGGAGAACCAGTCTCCTGCTCCTCAGGGCATCATGGCCAGAAATAGAATCTGACAGTTCATTCTAATTGTATCCTTCCCTGCAGTTTTAGCCCCAGGGCAATGGATTAAACAAAGGCTTTTACCTCCAGTCAGTATATACTGTAGGCTTCTTCCTACAGACACCTGGGGGTGCCCGTCAGCACTTAGTGTTCCCTCCTGCAAGGCACCCCTTCCTTCTTATAGCTTTGGATTCATTGCAAAGCCCAAATTAGATACAATATATTACTTCTGCACTTAAAAGCATCCTGGGATTTTCTCTTTCCAATTAGGTTAAGAAAAGTACTGTGCAAGGGAACAAATCCCTTCAGAGTCTGGTCCTAATCTACATGTTTCAGCTGTATTTTTTGCCTTCTCCAATCCCTACTTGGGCACCCTGAGCTTTACCCATGTTAATATTTACTTTTCCCTTTTCCTGACAGTGCCACGTACCCCCTGGCCTTTATGTCTCAACAAAGCTATTAACTTTGCTTGGAAAACATCCCTCTCCTTTTCCTGCTCCAGTAATGCCTGGTCGGTCTTCTCCACCACGTTAAAGCCTGCTGATATCATGACCCTGGCAGTGCTAATTTTTCTCAGCAAGCCTGCAGCATGTTGTACTTAGTAATATTAAAACACTTTTTTCAGTGCATTATAATTATTCATGTGCTCGACCTCCTCATTAGGCTGTGAGCATTCTGGAGCAATATATTAATATCATACCTTCTTAAGTGTCTGATGATGCTGGGTTCTTTGTTAAATATGCAGAGGATTAATAAATGGATTTCTTAAGTTTTTGGTTTGTTTTGTTTTTGAGGTGTTTTCATGCCTGTGGCCTTACATATGGATTGGAACTGTGTAAGCAATTTGTGTTTTTAATACATCTAAATAGGGAACAAGAAACAACAGCTATAAAAAACTTTCAAAGTAATCGTATCATTTGGTTGTGACTGTCATATGAATGCAAACGGAAGAACCCACTTGAAACCCATTTCCAGCTAAGGAACCCAAATGGAACTTTTAGCTGGCAAGTCTATTTTCTTTCAGAGGGACTTGATGAATAAGAACAGTCCCCAGTATATAATCACTTTAAGGACAGCAGTAGCCTAAAATACGTTGTCAACTTTTTAAGTATTAGCTCAAATTCTTACTAACATCTTTTGTTTTAGCGTAAGACCTAATATATCTGGGTTTATACAGGAGAGGGGTGTGAAGATCACAATTGAGCAGTTCTGGCAGAAACATCCATCAAAATATTCAAGAATAAAGTGCAATAAATAAATAGGTTTTCAGGTTTCAAGTAAAACGTGAATGTTCAGAAGCTATAAATATGACCAAGTCCTTTTTCTTTCTTTCTGTGAGAAAAACAAACAGAAAATCACTTCATCACCAGCTCTAGTAGCAGGGCTGATTGAGCCCCCTGTCGTGGTTGAACATTTGAATGGTTGGTTTTTTAGTTCAGATGCTGGTTTCTACCAGCTAGGGGCTGTAGTCCTTGGTGGGCTGGGTGGAGACACAGGTGCCTTGTGCTCTCTCGGGTCAGAAGGTCTCTGGGGACAGTGGTGTGTGTGGGTCCTCAGGCTGCACTGTCCAGGAACACAGCACCGGTGGCATGTGCAAAGAGGAGAAAGCACAGCTCATCCATCCATCTTGATGGCAATTCAAGTGCAAATGAATCCTGCAGTCATCTCCTCCCCCCCCCTCCAGTCTGTGCCCTTCAACTTGCAGGCAGGGGTGGTCTGCAGAAGCTGATCCCCCGCTATAGCTGTGTTTATTGCTAATCTATAAAACCCATTTATTTCTCAGCCAAGTGGCTCTAATATCCATTAGTGTCAGTACCTGTAGCAAGAGAGGCGTAGGTAGCCATAAATTAGCTTTAATTGTAGGTAATCTTCCCTTAGGAAACCAGAGAAGGAGCAGCAGGGACCTGTGGCATTGCCTCTATTGGTCCCAGCACCCGCTGACACGGCACCAGCCGAGGGGAGGGTGTGGCCAGCCCCTGAGAGTAAATTGGGGGTAAATAAGGGTCTCATTAGGCAGGAATAGATTTCTTTTAAGTACTTCAAAGTTCTTTTATAATCTGCAAAAACAAAAAAAGAAAGAAAGAATGGGAAGGCAAACATAGTGATTTGCTTCCTGTTTTCTTTCCTGTTTTAATTGTTGGGGAATCATTGAGGGTACAAAGAGCCAGGTTACATTGCTTGCATTTGCTGGGTAAAGTCCCTCTAATAATAGTGTCCCACCCCCAAGAGGTGTGTCGCACACCATGACCCGCCACCCCCTCCCTCCTTCCCTCTCTCTGCTCCCCATTCCCGCTCCCCCACTGAGTACTAGCATCAATTGTCCTCATATCAGAATTGAGGACATTGGATTCTTGCTTCTCCATTCTTGCGATGCTTTACCAAGAAGAATGTGTCTCAGGTCCATCCACGGTAATACAAAAGATGTAAAGTCTCCATCTCTTTTAGTGGCTGAATAGTATTCCATGGTGTACATATGCCACAGCTTGTTAATCAATTCCTGGGTTGGTGGGCATTTAGGCTGTTTCCACATTTTGGCGATTGTAAATTGAGCTGCAGTAAACAGTCTAGTGCAAATGTTCTTATGATAAAAGGATTTTTTTTATCATAAAAAATCACATTATACAATCAAATGAGAGGTCTAGTTTTTCTTTGAGGAGTCTCCATACTTCCTTTCAAAAAGGTTGAATTAGTTTGCAGTCCCAACAGCAGTGTAAAAGTGTTCCCTTCTGTCCACATCCACACCAGCATCTGAAGCTTTGAGTGTTTTAGGATGTGGGCCATTCTCACTGGGGTTGGATAATATCTCAGGGTGGTTTTGATTTGCATTTCTCTGATGATTAGGGATGATAAGCATTTTTTTCATACACCTGTTAGCCATTTGTCTGTCTTCTTTAGAGAAGGTTGTCTTCATCTCGCTTGCGCATTTATGTAAGGGAGTGTCGGCTCTATTTTTTTTGCTTAATTTGAGTTCTCTGTAGAGTCTAGTTATCAAGCTTTTGTCCGATTCATAAGATGCAACTATATTTTCTCATATTGATGGTTGTCTGTTTGCTTTGGTTGTTGTCTCCTTAGCTGTACAGAAGCTTTTCAGTTTAATTAAGTCCCATTTGTTTATTTTTGTTTTTGCAATTGCCACTGAAGTCTTCTTTGTAAAGTCTTTCCCCTGGCCAATATCTTCAAGTGTTTTCCCCACACTTTCTTTGAAGATTTTATAGTTTAGGTCTTTTATCCATCTTGAATCAATTTTAGCGAGTGGAGAAAGGTGTCCAGTTTCAGTCTTTTGCATGTGGATATCCAGTTCTCTCATCATCATTTATTGAATAGGGATTCTTTCTCCCAGTGAATGCTATTGTTTGGTTTATCAAAGATCAGGTGGCTATAAGATGTGAGTTTCATCTTATGGTTTTCTGTTTGGTTCCAAATGTCTATGTCTCTATTTTTGTGTCAATAAGATGCTGTTTTGATCACTATGGCCTTGTAGTACAACCTAAAGTCTGTTAGGCTAATGGCCCTGGCCTTGTTTTTATTACTAAGGATTGCCTTAGCTGCATGGGGTTTCTTCTGGTTCCATACAAAATGAAGAATTGTTTTTTTCCAAATCTTGAAAGTATGATGTTGATATTTTAATGGGAATTGCATTGAATAGACATTTTAACAATGCAAATATCTTCAATAAAATCCTAGCCACTAGATTATAGCTTATCATTAAAAAGTCATACATTATGATCAAGTAGGTTTCATCCAAGGGGTGCAAGGCTGGTTTAATATACTCGAGTCCATAAACATAATTCACCCTATCAACAGAAGCAAAAAAAAAGACCATATGATCCTCTCAATAGATGCAGAAAAAGCATTCGATAAAATTCAACGTCCTTTCTAATTAGAACTCTGAAGAATATAGGCATAGGTGGCACATTTCTTAAACTGATCAAAGCCAGCTACAACAAACCCATCGCTAATATTATACTCAGTGGAGTAAAACTGAAAGCTTTTCTACTCAGAACTAGAACAAGACAAGGTTTATCACCACTACTATTCAACATAGTGCTGGAAGTTCTAGCCAATACAGTCAGGCAAGAGAAGGTAATAAAGGGCGTCCAAATGGGAGCAGAGGAGGTCAAACTCTCCCTCTTTGCCGATGATATGATCTTATACTTAGAGAAACCCAAAGACTCCACCACCAGACTCCTGGAGTCATCAAAAAATACAGTAACGTCTCAAGATATACAATCAGTGTCCACAAGTCAGTAGCCTTTTTATACGCCAGTAGCAGCCAAGATGAGAAGCTCTTATGGACACAATCCCCGTCACAGTAGCTTCAAAGAAAATGAAATACCTAGGAATATACCTAACAAAAGAGGTGAAGACCTCTATAATGAAAACTATGAAACCCTAAGGAAGAAAATAGCAGAAGATGTGGCTGGGAAGAACCAACGTGGCTGCCCGTTTTCTAACCGTCTCTTCTCACTGTGGTCTCCTCTACGGCTTGGCTACTGCATGGCTCTTTCTTCTCCCTTCTGAAACCAAATTACATCGTATCTTTTAATCCCTCGATATCCTTTCTCTCAGAGCCTCACCTTTTGCTTTTCAATTAAATATATGCTTTACAAATTTTGGTTGTTATTTTGTAATTTGAACTACCTTTGTTTTTTAAAAAAAATTTAAAAATATTTTAAAAATTTCTTTAATTTAGTAAATCTTTTCAAAAATTCACTTCCACACTGACAGTGTTTCTGTTTGCACTGAGCGCAGTGACACGCATCTTTCACAGGCATTTATTAGGTCACTGCTGCAGACCAGGACTGGGGTTTGGGACAGCTCAGATGAATTAACGTTTATGCATTGATGATCCCTGAGGCTCTGACGTGTGGGTGACCAGGGTGGTGGTTCAGAATTTGTTAAGCCCCTCCTTGGTCATCTGGGGACCCTTTTGTTGATTGTGCTCTGCCCAACCTGTGGACCGGCATCTGCCAAGTCAGGGGAGGGCCTGACACTTGAATGCGCACACAGGTGGCAAACGCATTTGACTGCGTGAACGCACTGCAGGCTCTTCCTTAGGCCTATGGTGGGCTCTGGTGGCTACAGGGTTCTGAAGAGTCGTCCTCACTTGCTTCATGGGGAATGTGCCTCTGAGTGGATGCTCCATGGATGGGTGTACCCACCTCACATACTTTCTCCTCATCTCAGCACGTGTCTCCTGGGGTTGCTGGCTAAGCTTGTCTTTGTAACGTTGAATGACCCCTGTGCCCCTACGTCTGGGCCAGTCCCCACTTACACCCTGGGGTTCCTTCCAAGGTGAACAGATGCACAGTGAAGTGGGAGAGTCTGGGTCTCCTTTTGGGCCCCTGGAAGTCCAGGCGTTTTAGGTCCATGTGACCACAGGACCAGGGCCATAAACCCTAGGGCACATGTGAGAGTGAAAAACTGGAAGATTGAATGGATATTAAAACTTTGAGTAAGGGTGAATGCTCTTCACACCAGCACATCCCTCTAAGGCAGGATGTGGCAATTCCAGCCTGCAGGCATGTCACCGTGACACTTTCCCTGTCACACTTCCAGACACGTTTTATGTACATATTGCCTATGGCTACTTTCCCACTGTAAGAGTGGCAGAACTGAATCTTTCCAATGACGATTGTATGGCCTAAAAAGCGAAACTTATTTACTATTTTCCCTTTAAGAACCGGTTGCCAGTGCCAACTGTTACAGATAAAAGCACAATGGAAGAATGATGCTCTTGGAGGAATTTTTCTAATTTATCTCAAGACTTGGGAATGATACTGTTCATCTTCAGAGTTATAATCTCACCTCAAAATGAGATACTTGTATCAAAGATGTCCCCAAATGGAAATCATATTTCTCCTGTTAACCTTTTCAATTTTATGGATGTAATAACTGTCTCCTAACATTAATAATACTTCTTCATGTTTGGTTGGCATTAATTGCACAAAAATGAATGTTTTGTGACATACTTCTCCTCTCATTTTTATGACCATTTATTATGAATTGCTGGGGTTTATTTTTAATAGTTCTTCATGCTCCAGATGAATAGAATAGTTGGAGGTAGATCTTTTCTGCATATGCCATGGCCACATTCACGCCTTCCAGGCTGTTCCGTTATGAGCTAGTGTGAACTTTCCCAAGGATACCCATTTGGCAAGTGGAGAATCTGAAATTTAATCTGAATCTGTCTGATTCCAAACTTTATGCTTCTATCACTGTATTAGTTCCTAATGACTGCTGTGGTGAATTACTGTCACCTAGTAGCCTTAAAATATACCTATTGTCTTAGAGTTTTAGAGGTCAGGAATCTGAAATGTCTCACTGGGCCAAAACTGGGGCTCCATCCCTTTCTGGAGGCCTGGGGAGAACCCACACCGTCCTTGCCTTTCCTCCTTCTAGAGATGGCCCACGCCCTCTGCTTCTGGACCCCTTCACTTTCCTGCCTCCTTTTCTACTTTTAAGGATGCTTGTGATTACTGTGGGCCCAATCAGATTATGCATAATGGCCTCTCCCTCCTACTAATCACAGCTGCAGTCTCTTTTGCCATGTGAGGTGACATAGTTACAGGCTCTGGGGATCAGGCTGTGGACATCGTTTGTGGTGGGTGCAAAGGGAGCACACAGTCACTACACAGAAGTCACCATCGCCAGCATTGGCTTTGATTTTTTGTTTTGCTTCAGCAGGAGCACGGGAGACTATGAGAAGGGGGTAAGAACACGGCACGTGGGAACGCAGGCACGAGGGCTCTGTGGTCGGGCCACAGGTGTCCCAAGTGCTCTCTGCTTCCTCCTCACGGTAGCCCTGCCTGATCTTCCAGAGTCTCACATTGCTCCTAAAATGAGAGTCATCATAGTAAGTATCTCATCAGTTTCCTGAGATGAAATGATTTAAAACATTAAATCACACACTTAGCAGAGACTCCGAATGCCTAGTCTGTGCACACGTCCCAGGCCCATGTCTAGGTGAGTCTGTTTCAGCCTCCAGTTGTGAAAGCAAAGCATTCATTAAGTAAAGGAAGATGCCTGTGTCTCTACAAGTAGGAATTCTTTCCTTTTCCTTTCTTATCAGCATGACATTTACGTGGAGAGCACATTCCAGACTGGAGGCACAGAGAGTCGGCTTTAAATTATGCACAGTTCCTAGTAGGTAGTGTGTAACTCAGGATTTTCTTTTGCTCAGGAAATATATTTTCAAATGGCTGTAAGTGAGAACAGTCGCGTTTGTGTACTCTCTGCTCTGTGTATCAAAATTGAGGAGCTTTGATATTAACTTTTATCACTATCACATTCTGCTAACCTCGCCATAGAAAGGGCACTATTGTCACTGGTGAAAATCTGTTTTGTGCCATTTCATTAGGTCAGCTTGTCACCTCCTTAAACAAATAGATATCCTGGGAAAACCTGAACCCACATCTCGTCACTTCTCGGATGGAACAGAGAAAAGCAGTTGATGTGGTTTTATGCTTCAGTGTCTGAGGAAGGCAATGGTAGCCCTTATCAGGGTCTATAGAATACAATTTATAGAATACACAGATGACAGTTTAAAGTCTTTATAAATCATGATAAAGAAACATATGAATTAATATTCACGGGTGGAGAATGTTCGACAGTGCGCTGGAAACGCCGCCTGGATGCTTTCCAGGATTCACGGTGATTAAGTTTTTGATCTTAGGCAAATGGCAGGATCTGAGCTTCCTTTTCCCATGGCGTATTCTCCACTGGTTGAGACATAAAAATCTTACTGAATACCTTTATGTAGCTCTAAAATATTCTTCTTTGCAAGTACTTATGAGCCTAAGGCAGATAAAAATGAATTTTAACAGATTTAGACTGTTTTAAAGATGGAGTTAAGTCAATAATTACTTTTATTTTGCATAGCGCCAGATGTTCTTTGCAGCATTTGGACAGTTCGGTCCCGTACCTTCATTTTCTCATTAGCCATGAATGGCACTTTCTAACCCTTTTAGCTAGAATAAAATAGATTCAGTGACATGGCATCTATAGCTACTAAAGTCATTACCTTATATTTTATTTTTAATTACCTTAATTATTATTTAAAATGCAATTAAAATATGCAAATATATTGTACTATATGTAGCAGTAGAACTTTTTTTCTCTTGCCTATTCAGTTGCTGGAAAATATAACATAAAAACAACTATTCCTCAGAGGAGAATGATGTGTTCTACCAGGCATCTAACTGCCTCCTTTCCAGGACAGTTTGACACCAGGAGAATTTCTTGGCAAATAATCAATTCAGTAAAGCAAGCTTCCCTTTTTCTAAAAGTAACTCGAGCTACTGAATAAAAGGGAAAAACGTAAAGAATGACTTCACACATAAACAAGCTGAAAATAAAGGACAAGTTTTACATCCCAGAAAGAGAGGGGAACAAGAAACTGAGGAGAAGGCAGCCTTCCTGCTGTTTCGGCCCAGGAATATCACCCACAGGTGATGGGCTAGAGACCAGAAGTCGAGGTTTTAACACCTACACAGGGCAAGGAGGCACAGACCCCACAGAGGCAGAGGCAGAAAACCTGCCTCATCTCTGCAAGGCGTGAAGCCAACTAGCAAACCCTTTCCCATCGGGAAAGAGGAAGCAGCAAAATAGTTTCTTCACTAAACGTCAGGGACTGAGACTGGAATAAAACAGGAAGGTTTTTGAAATTTTAAGCTAAGCTTGTGGAGAGGCATTTGAATTTACTCAAACACTACTGTGCTGGAAAGACAAGATGATAAATTAGCATGAAAAAACAGCACTGGGACCCCCGGAATCTCTGATTTCCAGCCAAAAGCCTATGTGAAATCACCACACGGGCATTTTTCCACAAGCTGGAGCATCCAGAAAATTACAGGAAAGACAAAGGAAAAACTCCCAAGAAGTTCTCTCATTCCTGCAAGCAGAAGCTCAAGTCCAATTGAGTAAATAAATGGTTGCGAGATGACGATGAAAATAAGTGAAAAGCAATAAAACAATGCAAAATATAACTGGAGCCTAGAGAGAGTAGAGTGGTTTGGAAGATTGTAATAGAACTAGCCAAATACAGAATTAGTGAACTGGAGGATAAATATGGAGAAATCATTCAGCATGTAGTACAGACAGATGAAAAGAATAAATAATAAGAGAGATTTAGAGACAGGAAGAAAAAGTCAAATAATTATAGAAGTTCCAAGAGGTAGAAAACAGGAATGAGAGAGAGAGAGGGAGACACAGTATGAAAAGTTCACAGGGGAAAGGTTACAGAAAAGAAAAGACTTGAGTTTTCAAATTTAATGAACAGAATTAGTACAATGTGTCCATCTACTGGATACCTGACTTAGGAGATAAAACCTCAATAGCTGAAGCCTGTGTCAGTGTAGACAGGCAGGGTCACGGTAACCAGCAGCTAATGTCACAGGCTGAACACACCTGCCATTTATTTCTTGCTTAATTATCTAATTTAACCTGAAAAAGAATGAATATAAAACCAAATATAATAAAGTAGAAAGTTGAAAAACAAGAATAATTGATTGAAATATCCAAGAGCCAAAAGTTACAAAAATATAAAGAGAATAGATTTCTGAGGAATTGCTATTTCTTTTTGATGAGAATATTTTGAAAATCATTCTTTCTTAGTAAATAATTTAACAGTGGATGGTAAGATAATGAGAAAACTAATATCAAAATAGCACCTATAGAAATGTCAAATAAGCAGGCAAACTTTCAAAATTTTTAAAGAACACATTGTACAATATTGTAGAATATTCTAAAAGATGATAACCAATTAATTTATTGACTGAAATTAGCATACTCCTGATAATAAACCTTAAGACAGTACCAATGAAATTATACCCTAGTGTCATTTTTAGATAGAGAATAAAAAGTTTTTAAACCTTTTTTAAACTTGTCAAATCGTGAAGAATAGTCCAGCATAATTAAGAAGGGGTAATATCAGGAATATAAGGCTAAGTCTGTATCAATATAATGTATCACATCAGAATATATTATATAGTTTTAAGATCTATGTGGTCATCTCAGAGTGTGCCAAAATGACCTTTGGTAAAATTGAAAACACATTTAATTCCTGGTCATATTTTATTTTTCAAGTAAAAGTTGACTTATTTGGTATTTGAATCTTTAAACCTGAAGGCAGAAATGTTACTTCTAGTTATAAACAAAGTACCCAAGGTACTGCTATATTTATCTATTTTTTTTTTCCTTCTTTTTTTTTTTATTGTTGGGGATTCATCGAGGGTACAAGAAAGCAGGTTACACTGATTGCATTTGTTAGGTATGGTCCCTCTTACAATTGTGTTTTGCCCCAAAAAGGTGTGTCACATACCGAGACATCCCCCCCCGCAAAAAAAGAAAACACACTTAAAATGAAAATAATAGCAACCTTCTTAGTAGTCTTGATACAGAAACATCTTTTCATGTATTCATTCATCCAACCAATCAGTAATTAAGTTAATATTTATTGTGTTTATTGTGTTCTAGCTATTTACTTAATGAAAGACACACAATTAATATCATAGTAGATTGGGAATCACTGGTTTCAAACTGGCAAAGAGCTCGCAGCTGTATGATCTCCAACGTCTTCCAGGCTTGGCAGCCGGCAGTTACCCCATTTCACTGCACTTGCCTTTTGAGATGAGTGACCTTTCACTAGAACTCTGTCCATCTAGAAACCAGAGGCGGCTCTGTTACCACTAGTCTGCATTGCTTTTGATTTTCAGTGTAACAAGCCATCTTGGGTCAAGTGAGTGGAGATACAAAACGGAGATCGCTCATTTTTATAACTGGAATTTTTTTTTTTTTCCTTTAGAATGTTGTCTAAAAGGGAGAATTATAAGAGGAGGTGGTGATCATGAGATCTCGGTATCATCAAGGGATGGATGGCTGAGGGTCCTGACTACGGCTTCCCTTGCTCTGTGAAGAACGAGCTTGGAGCTGAGTTCTACCCTCTGTGAATATGAGAAGGCAGACAGCAGGAATTGGATTTGGGTGGAGAAGCTCTGAAAGTGAATGGATTTTATGGAGTGGAAAGAAAGGCAGACAAATCATCAAACCAAAATTGTTTTGCAGGTTTGAGGGCACAAGTGAAATTTATAAATCAAGTTATGAAGTTAATTAGAATAAAAATAAAATTCTCATCACTTGGCTGGCCTGTAGAACAGACTCTTATCTACATAAGCCTGCCTGTCTAATCTGGCTCCCTCTGATCATCTTTCCCTATCTCTCTACCGTCTATTTCTATGTATTCATTTATCTATTACCTTCCATCTGTCATTGATCTCTGTCTATTATCTATCCCTTTCTATCATCTCTCATCTGTCAACTATCATCTATCAAACATTTATCAATTTCCTGCAACCGCTGTCCTAACTTAGGGGCACGATTGCAGAGGCCTAGAAGAAAACACTCAACATTTTTGTCAAATGACATGAGTTTTACCTTACAGAGAATTTTCCTTTTGGTCATTATCACCTTTTATATCAATACCATGGTGTACTTTCATGTATTGTTTCACGTTTTAAACATCTGTTGATACCTTGTAACTGACTGATACTTTTTAAGCTAGGACCTGTCTGTGTGAGTCCTATTTTTACTCTAGACTAGTGGCTGGAAAAAGCTAGGAATTGTAAAGAATCTGTGGACTGGAGGAAAAGGTCGATCTTTTATGTTACAATAAGAAATTAAATGTATGATTTATTAGTGTGGTTTTCTTACCCCAGGATGTATGTTAGTTTATTTTGTGTGGTTTTTAGACATGACATTTAATAACATTGTCTCACACAGTGAAGAATGTGTTCTTTTTTCCTTTTCAGTTATTTTTCTGTTCCCCCCCCCCCTTTTTTTTTGGTTATGACCTGGGAGAAAGTCTCTCCTTGGGGACTACATGTGTTTAATACCTGATACTTATTAATCAACCTTTGAAGCCAAAGGGAAATGCTTTTCAGGCCCAGAGATTTCAAAAGGTTACCATGTATAGGTTTTTAAAAATTTTATTTGTATTTTATTCTGACTATGAAAAATACATCAAAAAGCCAATTTATTATTCATGTCTACCATCAGTATTAAAAAGTATTTAATTATTAGTAGCTGCCATGCTGTAAAGGTCCAAACCTTTGTTCAAATAAGTCAATTTCCAGTGCACATGAATTTTAGATGAGGATGAACCTGCCTCCCTTCTCTGTGGAAGTCTGTGCTGACTCCAGGACTGCAGGGTCCATCTCTGTTCAGCTCTGTGCCCCTATTGATTACATGTTTTTATTGTTTCTTTGTTTTCTTAATATCTTTTATTCCCTCTCTATCCTTTTTCCTCTAACTCATCATAGCATAAAGTCCAATGATTATTGCTATTAATAGAAATACTAATAGAGTTCTGAATTCTGTACTCTGCTCCTGAAAAATTGGCAATCATTACACTTTTAATTCTCCATAAAATATTACCAAAATACCTTAGATTATTTTTCTTCAGCAAAGTAACAGAGAGAAAAGTTTCTCCTCCTGTAAAAGCAAAAAGTGGATAGTATTACATGGTTGTTTAAAAAGAAAAAAGTTACTTGATTTTTTTTTTCCATTTGTTTACTTTTCTGTGCTATTTCTGTTGAAAAGTTAATGTTTTTAAGCTTAGTATGTAACTTTCTAAAATGCACAAATTTTTAATTAGGAACAATTTTTTTATTGTTAAATCATAGCTGTGTACATTAGTGCAATCAAGGGGTACAATGTGCTGGTTCCATATACAATCTGAAATATTCTCATCGAACTGTTCAACATAGCCTTCATGACATTTTCTTAGTTATTGTATGTAGACACTTGCATTCTGCATTTAGTAGGTTTTGCCTGTACCCATTCTAAGATGCACCGTAGGTGTCGCCCCACCCATTACCTTCCCTTCCCCTTCCTTAGCCCTTTCCCCATATTCTTGTGCTATAGTTGGGTTATAGCCTTCATGTGAAAGCTATAAATTAGCTTCATAGTAGGGCTGAGTACATTGGATACTTTTTCTTCCATTCCTGAGATACTTTGCTAAGAAGAATATGTTCCAGTTCTCAAGTCATATTTGACTTCTGCAATTACAAGAGGTGCTCAAAGTCACTGGTATTCATCTTTGCTTACTGGTATTTATTGAGTATTACAATTTTAATCCAGTTTTTTCATTCTTAAATTGTGTATACATTTTGGGGCAAATCTGTACATTCTTACTTCTTTTCTAAGTGATCTGTGTATGTGACCCCTCCAACTAGAAGATTCATAAGGGAAGAATGAATGAGGTTAGTTCCTCTCATTAGTTTCCTTATACTAAGTTGAGCCCACTTACATGGAAAGCTATGATAAAATAATTTTTGAAAAGGTAAAAAAGGTGGCTTCTGAGGTTAAGTTAGTGATGTGCTAATTTTGGGCAGAGTCAAACAGAAGCTGAAGTCAGACTTTGTATAAAAAAATGAAATATTTTGGGGGTGGGGGTGAGGCAAGATGGCTGACTGAGCCATCTTTCAGCAGAGGCTCCCGTCCAGAGTGAGAAATAATGGCCAACTAACCCAATAAAGCAGAAGATCAGGAGATGAGCTGAGAGAGGATTGATAGTTTTGCATCACCCCTGCTGAGGCAAGCTGGGACTCCATGGAAACAAATTTCAGGTACAAACCCCATCCCATAGAAGATAGGAATCCTTCCCCTTCCCCACCACCTAGGAGAGCAGCTTGAGGCGAGTAGTGAACAGAGGACTTTTTGTTTCACCAAAGGGGAGAGAGTGACTGAGGGCTGGGACTCCCACCATAGAGAGATACTGCTGCAAACCCAGGCAGTCTCGTGCCTGGGACAAAAGTTGTACTAATATTCCCCCGACCTTCCTGAACTCCTAATCCACCCTTCCCCCCTCTCCTGGAGGTCTGGAAGACACCTCCCTGCAGAATCCAGAGTGTCTGGCAGATTTTTGCTAGGGCAGAGCATCTCATGGACTGTGGGGCACTTGCACTGAAACTGTAACTTTAATAGAGGCAGGGAGTCACAAGGGATGAGAGACTTCCCCATGTTGGAAAGACTGTAGCCTGGGACCTGCACCACTGACCACCGGGACCATGGCCACTTCTGCTATCCATGGGCCACTGTCCTCCACCTCCCTGGCTCCCCACCCAGCTCCTGTGACCTGCACACAGCAGTACCACAGACCAGAGCCACCACCCCCAACAGAGTCAGCACCAGTCCTGACAGTGGTGGCAGCTCCATGGTCCCTTCCACTGGAGTCAAATTTGGGAGAGATACCTCCCAAATTCTATGGAACATGGAGAGATCTTGACCTGACCTGCAGGGATGCCAGAGGCAGAGGTGTGGTCTCTGAGGGAAAGAACCACACTCCTCCATGGTAACCCCAAGCTGGGTACAGACACAGGTGGAACACTCCCCCGTTTCCAATGATCACCAGAGAAAAATAGGCCTGAACTCCTCCCACTTGCAGGTAGTTCAGTGAGACAGCCTGTGGGGGGAAGCATTGTCTCTTCTTTGACTTAGTTGCAAATCTCTGGTGTACCTGAGTATTAGAAAGAGCTGGGCTGCAGCCCTGCAGGGTAACCAGTGACTGGAGGTGACAGTGATACAAAATGGGAAAAGAGGCACCAGCCCCCCAGAATAATTCTTTTGCTGGGTGGGCCTTTGTGACTCCGTGGACCACTGGAGCAACTCACAATTCAGCTGCCAGTGGACCCCTGCTGTTTAGTTGCTGGAGACCTTTGGAACCCTTCCACTTGATCTGTGTTTGTGCTGACCAGGACAATTGGTTTGAAACTCTTGATCTGGGCTGATCACCCGGGGACTCTCCAAGGTTATACCCTGGTTGTGTTGTAGGAGGGTCTGATTCTACTCTCCCACTTATTGCCAGTAAGGGGGCAGGGTGTCTTAATTGCTTCCATTCCTCCACAGCTGAGATTTCAACCCAAAGTCACTGATCCACTAGGATTGGTCAGTCTAGCTAAATACAAGACAGACCCACCTAACCCTATCATATCAAGCGGGTCCCCAGAGTCTCAGGCTGTAGTACTGAATGGGACCTTGGTAAAGGTGTAGGGGAAAAGCCACAGTCACCAGTCCTAGCATTCTGGTAAAGAGCTGGTTAATTACCCCCACAGGAGCCCTCAGTTTAATTCCACCTTACCAGCCTTACTAAACAAATGGTGAAAAATAACCATGGGGTGGAATCAGCAGAAACACTTTGGCAACATGAATAACCAGAGTAGATCAACTCCCAAGGTATGCCAAAAGAGATGCAACAGAAGATCCCATTCATAAACAAATGGCTGAGATGTGAGAAATTGAATTCAGAATTTGGGTAGCAAATAAGATTAACAGGATTGAAGTAAAATTAGAAGTAGAAGTTCAAGGCATAATTCAAAAGTTGTGTCAATAATTCAATGAATTCAAAGATAGAATCACCAAAGATTTTGACAAATTGAGGCAAGAATTTGCATCCTTCAAACACCTGAGAAATACAGTAGAAGTCCTCAGTAATAGGATGGAGCAGGCAGAAGAAAGGATCTTGGATACTGAAGACAAAGCTTTTGAACTCTCCCAAATGCTCAAAGACGAAGAGAAATGGAGAACAAAGACAGATCATTCCCTGAGAGAGTGGGACCACTCCAAAAAAGCAAACATTCACTTTATTGGAATTCCTGAAGGTGATGAGAATGATCTGAAAGACACAGATGCTCTACTCTAAGAGATTTTTTAAAACTTATTTATTATTAAGTCATAGCTGGGTACACTAATGCAAACATGAGGCACCATACACTGGATTTATATACCATTTGACCATATTTTCATCACGCTGGTTAACATAGCCTTCACGCATTTTCTTATTATGTTAAGACATTTATATCCTACATTTAGCAAGTTTCACATGTACCCTTGTAAAATGCACCTGTAGGTGTGGTCCCAACAATTACCCTCCCTCTGCCCATCCTTCCTCCTCTTCTCCCCTATCTTTCTCCCTTCCCCATATACTTATAGCTTTCACATTCGTAGTAGGACTGAGTACATTGGATACTTTTTCTTCCATTCTTGAGATACTTTACTAAGAAGAATATGTTCCAGCTCCATCCATTTAAACATGAAAGAGGTGAAGTCTTTGTCTTTTTTAAGGCTACATAATAGTCCATGGTGTACTTATACCACAATTTATTAATTCATTCATAGATTGATGGGCACTTGGGCTTTTTCCATGACTTAGCAATTATGAATTGGGCTGCAATAAACATTCTGGTACCAATATCTTTGTTATAATGTGATTTTTGGTCTTCTGGATATATGCCTAGTAGAGGAATTGTACGATTGAATGGCAGGTCTATTTTTAGATCTCTAAGTGTTCTCCAAACATCTTTCCAAAAGGAACATATTAGTTTGCATTCCACCAGCAGTGCAGAAGAATTCCCTTTTCTCCACATCAACGCCAACATCTCTGGTCTTGGGATTTTGTGATATGAGCTAATCTTACTGACGTTAGATGATATCTCAAAGTAGTTCTGATTTGCATTTCTCTGATGATTAAGGATGATGAGCATTTTTTCATATGTCTGTAGGCCATGTGCCTGTCTTCTTCAGAGAAGTTTCTCTTCAAGTCCCTTGCCTAGCCTGAGATGGGCTCACTTGTTCTTTTCTTGCTAATACATTTGAGTTCTCTGTGGATTCTAGTTATTAAATCTTTCTTGGAGAAATAACCTGAAATTATCTTCTCCATTCTGAGGGATGTCTGCTTGCTTTACTTACTGTGTTCTTGGCTCTGCAGAATCTTCTTCTTGATGCTTCTTCAATTGCCCGGGGGGTCCTCCTCATAAAATATTCACCCAGGCCGATTTCTTCAAGAGTTTTCCCTTCAATTTCTTCTAGTATTTTTATAGTTTCATGTCTTCAGTTTAAATCTTTAATCCAGTGAGAGTCTATTTTAGTTAATGGTGAAAGGCGTGGGTCCAGTTTCAGTCTTCTACAGGTTGCCAGCCAGTTCACCCAGCACCATTTGTCAAATAGGGAATCTTTTCCCCATTGAATGTTTCTAATAGGCTTGTCAAAGATAAAATAATGGTAAGTAGCTGGTTTCATCTCTTGGTTCTCTATTCTGTTCCATACATCTACCTCTCTGTTTTTGTACCAGTACCATGCAGTTTTGATCACTATTGATTTATAGTACAGTCTGAGGTCAGGTAGCATGATTCCTCCTGCTTTGTTTTTATTTCTGAGTAATGTCTTGGCTATTCAAGGTTTTTTCTGATTCCATATAAAATGAAGTATTATTCTTAGGAGATCTTTAAAGTATGACAGTGGAGCATTAATAGGGATTGCATTAAAAGTGTATATTGCTTTGGGTAGTATAGACATTTTCACAATGTTGATTCTTCCCAGCCATGAGCATGGTATGTTTTTCCATTTGTTAACATTTTCAGCTGTATCTTTTCTCAGAGTTTCATAGTTCTCTTTATAGAAATATTTCACATCCTTTGTTAGGTAAACTCCCAAATATTTCATCTCTTTGGCACACTGTGAATGGAATAGTCCTTGACTCTTTTTTTAGCTTGACTATTGTTGGTATATATAAAGGCTACCAATTTATGAATGTTGATTTTGTAACCTGAGACCCTGCTGTATTCCTTGATCACTTCTAAGAGTTTTTGTAGTAGAATCTCTGGTGTTTTCCAGTTATACAATCATATCATCTGCAAAGAGTGAAAGTTTGATCTCTTCTGGCCCTATATGGATACCCTTGATTACCTTTTCTTCTCTAATTGCGATGGCCTAAATTTCCATTACAATGGTAAAGACCGCTGGAGAGAATGGGCAACCCTCCCTGGTTCCTGATCTGAGTGGAAATGATTTCAATTTAACTCCATTCAATAGGATGTGAGTTTGCTGTAGATGGCCTCTATCAGTTTAAGAAATGTCCCTTCTATACCAATTTTCTTAAGTGTGCTGATCATGAAGGGATGCTGAATATTATCAAAAGCTTTTTCTGCATCAATTGAGAGAATCATATGGTCTTTATTTTTTAATTTGTTTATGTGCTGAATTATATTTATAGATTTACGTATATTGAACCCTGAGATAAAACCAACTTGGGATAAAACTGACTTGGTCATGATTTATAATTTGATTGTTGTGTTGCTTGATTCTGTTTGTTAGAATCTTGTTGAATATTTTTGCATCTATATTCATTAGTGATATTGGTCTATAATTTTCTTTTCTTGTTGGGTCTTTTCCTGGCTTGGGGATCAGGGTGATGTTCACTTCATAGAACATATTGGGTAGTATTCCTTCTTTTTCTATATTTTAGAACAGGTTGAGTAATATAGGTACTAGTTTCTATTGAAAGGTTTGGTAGAATTCTGACATGAAGCCATCTGGTCTTGGGCTTTTCTTTTTAGAGAGATTTTGTATGATTGATGCTATTTCAGAATTTGATATAGGCCTGTTCAACATTTCCACTTGATTCTGGCTAAGTCTTGGAAGGTGCTTCCAAGTATTAGTCAATTTCCTTCAGATTTTCAGATTTCTGAGAATAAAGTTTCTTGTAATATTCATTGAGGATTTTTTGAATTTCTGAGGAGTCTGTTGTTATTTCATCTTTGTCATTTCTGGAGGATGAAATTAGAGATTTTACTCTTCTTTTCCTGTTTGGGTTAGCCAAAGGTTTATCTATTTTATTGACCTTTTCAAAAAACCAACTTTTTGATTTATTGATCTGTTATATAATCCTTTTGTTTTCAGTTTTATTTAATTCTGCTCTAATTTTGTTTATTTCTTTTCTTCTACTGGGTTTCAGTTTGATATGTTGTTTCAGTTGCTTCCAGTTGCTTGAGATGTCTCATTAAGTTGTTAACTTTCTCTCTTTCCATTCTCTTGAGGAAAGCTTGCAGTGCTATAAATTTCCCTCTTAGGACTGCCTTTGCGGTATCCCAGAGGTTCTGATAATTCTTGTCTTCATTGTCGTTTTTTTCCAAAAATTTGGCAATTTCTTTTTAATCTCATCTATGACCCAGCTATCATTCACATAAAGTTATTTAACTTCCATGTTTTTGTATGAGTATGCAGATTCCTGTTGTTACTGAGTTCAACTTTTATTCCATGGTGGTCTGAGAAGATGCAAGGAATAATTTCTAACTGAGGTTAGACTTGTGACCTAAGATTTGATCGATTTTAGAGTATGTTCCATGGGCTGATGAGAAGTATGTGTATTCAGTTTTGTTGGGATGAAATGTTCTATAGATGTCTGTTAAATCCAAATGTTGAATGGTTAAGTTTAAATCTAAAATTTCTTTGCTCAGCTTATTGGAGGATCTATCCAACACTGCCAAAAGGGTGTTTGAATCTCCAACTATTAGGAGCTGGAGGAAATCAAGTTGCTCGTGTCTGTCAGTTTCTCTTATAAATTTAGACACATTCTGGTTGGGTTTATAAATATTAATAATTGAAATCTCATCATATTGAGTATTACCCTTAACATATATGAAGTGACAATTCTTATCCTTCCTTACTTTTGTTGGTTTAAAGCCTATTGTATCTGCAAATAGAATTGCAATACCTGCTTTTTTTCTGATATCCATTTGCCTGAAATATAGATGACCATCCCTTCACCCTGAGTCTATATTTATCTTTTAAGGTAAGATAAGATTCTTGTATGCAGGAAATATCTGACCTGAGTTTTTTTATCCAGCCAGCCAATCTGTGCCTCTTTAGAGGACAATCTAAGCCATTCACATTAACAGAGAATATTGGCAAGCCTGGTAAAATTTGGGGTATTGAGTTTTTGAAAGTCCAGTGGACATTTTTAATCCTTTCACCACTGTGGAAGTTTGAGTTTGATCAAGAGTTTCTGAGTAAGTTTACTTTTGTGGTAGAGGATTGTGCTGGTCCTTATGGAGGATAGGTCTGAGAATATCCTGGAGAGCTGCTTTAGTTATGGCAAATTTCTTCAAGATGTGAATGTCATTAAAGTATTTAATTTCTCCATGATAAATGAAACTCAGCTTAGCTGGATACATGATCCGGGGTTGAAAGTTATTTTGTTTTAGGAGATTAAAAGTTAATGACCACCCTCTTCTGGCTTGAATGGTTTTGGCAGAGAGATCTGCAGTCATTCTAATATTCTTCCCTTTGTAGGTTATGGTTTTCTTATGTCTGGCTGCTTTCAGAATTTTCTCCTTCATATTAACTTTAGTGAAGTTAATTATGATGTG